>JAPMOR010039234.1:9422-44645 GCA_026543865.1 Argiope aurantia | reverse complement strand
GCAGTTTATTCCAAAATGACATGCTTAAAACAAGTACTTTTATATATTAGAATTCGACAGTATTTATAAAAATATTAGCAAAAATTTTGCATAAAGGTGAAAAAAAATGAAAAGCAACAAAAATAAACACTAACCGATAACCAAGGCGAAATCGAGAACTCAAATTAATTGTGAATATCAATTTTTTGTATCGCGATTTATCGGGAACTATTATTCATGGTCATAATTTCGATAGATCGATATTTTTCCAAAACTGGCATCAAAAAATCGATTTTTTTTTTCGATAAAATCACCAAACTAGTAGACTAACGAAGAACTAAACTAATGAAGACTAAGAGTAATGATTTTAAATAACAGGATACTGTTTTGAAGTAAAATTATGACTAGTGAAAGAAGTAAATAATATTGCATCTGACGATTTGATTACTAAATCTGAATCAATGCAACAAATGCACGAACGAAACAATTTCCTTTCTCTAACAAATTTCAAAGCGCATTGTTAATTAATAGAATGTATTTCCTCCTTTAAAATATTTTTTGAAAAATTTAAATTATCAGTAATATTTCTGATTTAATGATAAATATTGAAAGCTTTTTGTAAGAAATGACAGATAGTTAAAAAAAATTATTCTGTTAAATTCTTAAAGTTGTTGAATATAAACACTTAAATATTCTTGATAATTATGCAACATATAATAATGGTGGTTTGTCGACGAAAATTTTTTTTCCATCATTTAATTTAGGAAGTGATTAGACTTTCTGAATTTAACACGAAACGCCTCGCTATATAGGATCCAGTGTTGAAAATCGAGAACCTCTTACTACTTTACTTTTACATAAATGATAAATATAGTCTACATTTAACGGAATAGGACTTAAGTAATTTATAATGCTCACAAAATTACGACATTGAATTGCTATTATTAAATAAAATAGGAAGACTGTAACTTTTATTTTCCATAATTAATTTACAGTAAAAACTGAAAAGGACAATTCCTTAGAATATAATTTTTTAAATATATTCAATCAATAATTCTGCGATTTTAAATATTTACTTGCATGTAAAAATAAAAGTTTTTAAAAGTACACTTTTATTAATTTACAATAAATAGAGTTTTTAATTTCAATTATTTCCTACTTTTTTTGAACTTTAATTCACTATTCATTGTCAGCAAATTACTAATGGATCTTGAAATCAATATTTTTCACGATATCTCTACAGATTTGTACAATTTATGCAGGTTCAAGATTTAATTAAATTAATCGATTAAATAATAGTTAAATTCTAAATAATTAAAATCGTGTATTCTAACGAAGCACATACGACTCTACAAAATTTCAAAACTCCAGTATAATAGGAACAGAGTGAAAAAACGGATTGCATAATTCTATCTTTACAAACACGTAAAAGTCAATTACATAAAAAAATTGTTAAAACAAGAAAAGGAAGAAAAGAACTATCGGGACGTTTTATTGAGGCAACGCGGAAGATTTTTTTTACTCATTCGGGTACAAGGGAATCTGGAATGTCTGATTATTTTCGAGAAGAAATTAATACCGCAATTACCAATTCTGCTTAGTAGTGCTTCCTTTTACCCCAAAAAAATTATCTGCGAAACGAATAATTTGATGTTATTAAAATTAAAACAAATTCAATAAAGAAAACTTATACAACATTTGTTGAAAAGAAAAAACAATTCACATTAATCAATAATCAACTTCCTCTACATTAACAGTCGCCCAATAACAACTATTTAAATCTCCAATGCTACCTATATGGTTTTCAAGTAGCAAATGACAACCGTTCCAGCAAGTTAATCATCTCAACACAATCATAGATCCATTTCATCTGTTGCATACATAATCAAGGCAAACAGACATCCAGACAACGCCTCTTATTATACCCTCATGTAATGCGTCACAACGCATCCTTTTTCGAACATACGCGTAACCGCTTTTTTTGCGACAGGACCATCCGAAAAAACAGCTGTTAAGGTTGATCGTATACAATCGTTACTTTTTCTATAACTTCCCGCCGAAAAAGGCAGCTGGTTTTTCCTCTGTTTCACTCGCTCGTCGCTATGGTTACCACCTGCTTATAGCTTGCTGTTGGCTTGGTAGACAAAGTGTTTTGATAGAGCGTTGATGATTTTTCTAGATAAAGAAGACTAAGGAGAGATAATTGATTGAAAATGGTAATGATGGGAAATCATTAATTTTAGCTGTGCCGCCCTTTGGACTTAGTAGGCACAAATACAGAATATGGACTCCTGATAAACAAAAAAGAATAAATAAATATCCTTAAGAAGAGAAAAAGACATAAGCAGAATTTAGGAATATATAAAGAGTTAAATTAGATATTAGTGCTAATAATAAAAAACCAAATTGATTTAATAATGTTTACCTTACTTTGAATTCAACACATTTATCTATTATCTCTGCTAAATTGAGCCCTTTGCAGTCCAATGTCCAGCATCACTGGACATCACATTTTGGTTGAACAGATCCACTGTACATCAAATTTTGGTTGAACAAACTGTCCAGAATCATTGGACATATTTCATTGACTTAAGCAAATAAATGAATTCATTATAACTGTATTTTTTCCATCTATTCAAATTGATTTATTTCGTTCAATAAATTAATTTGACCTGGCTATCAGCACTCTAATAAAATCATTAGACCGAGAAGGATTAATCCTCATATAATATATTTTAAATGTCTTCGGTTATTGCGATTTCTCTCTCTCTCTCTCTCTCAGTTGTTTTTGAGGGTTTGAGAATGTAGGAAATAAATGTTGCTAAATTTTATAATCTTAATACAGGTTCTGATTTACGCATAAACTAAATTGTTAAAGGAGCCTCACCAACTCTCCATTCTGGTACAAGTGAAATCTCAGAAAAATTTTCAAAAAAATTTAAAAAGTGAGCAATATTTGAGAAAATGAATTGTATTTTCGCCCTATATAAGGAGTCAGCAGCTTTTCTTCATACTGGGACACCACTCCAAAATATTTGAATTATAAAATCGCTAATTACATTCATTTATATGTGATAATAATACAACATAAATACAGCCCGGTCTCTCTGCTGTGCACAATAATTGGCATTTCATTCTTTACAACCACTTTAATTTCATTTTTTATATGAAAATATCAGAAAATATTTTTTAAACTAGCGGGAGTGGTCCCACGAGAAACTTTCTCGTGTATTCTCTAATAAATGAGATTATGCATTATTAACCTTATATCATTGGTTACACAAACTAACTTATTAGCATGAGATCATTGATGATTAATTGCTGTAATACGATTAATATACAAACACCGGAACACCGAATGCGTATTTTGGATACCAGTTTTTTTCAAAGAATCAAAACTTTGAATTCTTTTGCAAATAAGGGACATCTAGTCCATTTGCTGTTGACTCTAATAACAGCAAAAGTCTACAGCAAAACTTACTGACAAACAGAATGGATTTGAAATCACAATATTATCCACTGAAATACAGTGATGATGCTTTAAAAATTGAGAATGAGAGCTTTTCAAAATTTATTTTCTTCTTAATTAACTTTTTAAAAAATATTTTTATAAGTACATATCAAGTAAAATTTCTAATTTAACGTTATTTTTTTAAAATATTTATTAGTTCAGGCAACTAAATGATTGCGTATTTCGTGAATAGACGATTGTAGTATTCTTTTCTTTTATGCTTTGTTTGTAATGGACTCAAAATGCTTATGGTTTGTATATTGTTTTCTTGTTTGGACTTCCATCTTTAATTAATAAAAAAAAATGTATCAGCTCAAGGTCATTAACACAATCATATCAAGGTCGTTATCAATTCAGATCATCGCAGCGCATGTGACATTGTATAGAAATTCAGTGCATCGCATGCATGCTTCAAGAAATAGATAAAATGTAACAGTTTGGCTATGTTAATAAAATTTATAGGTCCCTTACGGAAATTCTTTTGACGCAACGCTTTAGAATACAAATGGTGTCCCAAAATTAAAGCAAAATTTGAATATGCCCTATTGGTCCAGTAAACTGTTGACAACCGTATTAAAAAAAGCATTTGAACAGCTGATAGTTTAGGGTTATTAAAAAGAGAGCGTTACACGGTATAACAACGTATTTTCATTGTTGAACAATATTTCAAAGATAATGAAAGTCTGGTGGCCATAGTTCGAATATTTGAGAATTACCTCCCTAGATAGTGTGATTTAACACCATTGGATTTCTTTTTATGGGATTATTTGAAGTCAAAGGTGTATGCCAACAAACCTACAAGCACGCGTGCATTGAAGGAGAAATTCCAACGCTGCGTGAACAAAATTCAGCCACATTTATGCAAAATGGTCATAGAAAATTTCAACAAAAGTGTGCGTATGTGCCAGCAAAGTCGTGGAGGCCATTTGCCCTATCTGTTATTCCATACATTTGATCCTGTGTACCTTACGATTCAATAGAAATATAGCAACTTAAAGGAAGAAGAAAAAAACTGTGTTTTTAATTTAGTTTTTTCCATCGTGTAACGCTCCATTTTTACTAACCCTAAACTATCAGCTATTAAATGGTATTTTAATAGAGTTGCCAACTCTTTACTGCACAAAAGGTGGCAAATTCCAATCTTGCTTTAATTTTGGTACACTCTTTATAATTCGCTTGTAAAACATAACGAAATTGAGTCATTTTTGAGGCGATCGATTACTGACGACTAAAAAATGATAGTGGGGAGAAAAAAGGGGGGGAAAAGATGGTGGATGAAACCGGATGTTCTAATCCAGATAGCTCAAACGCTGAAGATTCATCAAAAGAAAAAAGGATTATGTTGCCAGTTTTGCAGGATTCTAAAATATTTCTGCGTTTTTAGTTTTTAGAAAGAAACCAAACAGTCATTGAAAGCATCTGCGCTCTACAACTCACAAACTGCGAAACGCAAATCAAGAAAAGCAACCAGAATCGGCAAATAGTAAGGATATTATTTTCCAACGTGATAATGCAAAGTCCCACACGTCTTTAGTCACTCTTCAAATATTACTGGATTTAGGGTGGATCATGTGGCCCAGAACTGGCGCCTTCAGATTCCCATTTATTCCATTGAATGTAGAACTCCTTAAACGTTAACATTTTTAATGACGTGATGATGTAAAATATCATTTAATTCAATTTTTTATTGATAAAAATCAAGATTTTATGAACATGGATACAACCTGAAAGACGGTGAAAGATCATCAACAAATATGGACAATATCTAATTTAATAAAAATGGGTTTAAAATTTTAAAAAAATGAATTTTTTTCTTATTTAAAATTTGCTATCACTTAGTTGCCAGTCCAATATTTATATTCGGGACTATTTGGAATGTTTGAACAAAACCTGAGATAAATCTAGAGCACTCTACAAAAAAAGACAAATCTAGGACATTTTTATTAAAAAAATGGGGGTTAAAGCTGGAATATTTTAAAGTCCGATTAAAGTGTTAAAAGTCGGGATTGTTTCTTTTAATTCTATACATCTGTTTGTAAAATTACATTAAAGAAATTAGAAGACATCATTTCCATTCTACAAACATTTTAGAATGAAATTCCGAACACTAATTTATTAGAGATTAATATCGAATTATAACTGATCGAATTACTACTGATTAAAATATCAAAAGATGGAACGAAAATCAATCGTACCGTTGAAAGATTGATTCAAGCGCTCTGATAAAAAGAATTTTCCTTTCTTTGTTTCAGCGTCAAGGATTTTTATCGAATATCTCAACACTCCTGCAGAAGAAAACTGATTTCACCAGAGAAAAAAAAAATCAACGATAGCGAGTGCTGACAAATCGTCTGAAGCAGCTGATAGATCGTTTGTAAGTGGATTGTAAGTAGCTTTGGGAACATGGGAGTTCTTTTTCAGCCTTTATACCTCTGTATCTGATAACCGACATTACGGAAAGATATAGAGGTGCCCAGCGCATTGTTTGATACTTTTTTGCTCATCAGAGCTCAATAGGATTAAACAAAGAATATGCGAAGAATGTGAAGTAGAAGTGATAGTTGTTGATGAAACAATAACTCGTAAAGATACGATTATTTTTTTAGGGAGAAGTTTCGAAGAATTATGATTGACTCGACACTGTGTAAATGGTCTATTCAGTGTTTATAGCTACATCGAACGAAGAGAGTTAGGGCTCTGGTAGTAATGTCTGCATATAATAAAATTCCCATGTATCAGAATTTGATACTGATTGTAGCGTTCTCAAGCGGTGAATCTTGGAAGTCAATTTCATCTCAAAAACTGAAACTTTGGTCAATTTTTTTCAAAGCGATTTTCATCATGCATCAATAATAACTTAGAATCATTTCCAATTGTAGATATTTCGAACAAACATTATTGTTAATAAGGGCATGAAGTAATCGAATAATATTATTTTATGTATTACATTTTCATTAGTTTACTGCCATTATACAATTTCTTTAAAATTAAAAAGTTAAATATTAATTTATGTTCGTCATAAAATATCACATTTTGTTTTTCCTGGTACAAATAAGGTGGAAAACGGTTACCATAGCATTTGCGTTTTAACACTTTTAATTAAATCTCGTATCTCTCAGATATGAAAAGGCATTATTAAACTTAAAATTTTTTTTAAAAAAATTCATATAGAGTCTCAAAGGATTTCACAGCTGCATAAAAAGAATAATGGGTATTTATAACATTGATTTTTAAAAAAATGGCCTTTCATTCTAGGTAATTGATTAAAGGATTAAGACTGTTATTATTATCATTCCTAGCACAATGTAAAAAATTGTAAACAATTTCGAAAAATTTGATACCTTTGTAATATAAAATATAACCTTGCAACAAATGGCAACAGCAAGTTTAAATAGAAAATATGTCATTTTATACAAGTTGCTTAAAAAATTCGTTGGCAGTTTAAAATGGATGTAATTTTGCGAGCATATATGATGGAAACGATTTATACAAAGGATTAGAAAGAATTAGCTCCTATATTTTCATCGTTCTTGCAAATATTTCAACTATTAAAATCTAATTTTTAATTATATTGACGAATTCTTTTAAAAGGGGAGTGTTTCAGACAATTTTTTATGCATCAGTTTTTGCATGAAATTATGTTATCATTATTATTAAAACGTTACTTTTATTAAAGAAATTTATTTTTCCATAGTTTTATATTTTATTTTTAAATTCCATTGTTTTTTATTTATAAATTATTCCGTAGCTTTATATTTTATTTCTTTTTCTTTAAACATTATATTTGTTCTTTATATATGAGTGAAAAGATTTTTTCGTGTTTTTTAGTAACAATTTTGTGTGTAACAATGTTGTTTTGTAACAATTCTGAACAAAATTTGTATCTTTTCTTTATTTATAATACAACTCGTTTGAATTAAGTCTCAGTAGGCTTAATTCAAATATTATTAAAAATAGTTAAATATTTCAGACAATTTTTTAAGTATAATTTTTTGCATAAAATTATTTTATCGCCAATATAAATACTTCAGAAATAAAAATTTTAAGTCCCAAGGGATGAATTTTGTTTTCATATTTTATTTTTACTCATAAATTTTATTTTTCCTTATACATAGTGGTATTATTGTACTCTATTAATTTTTAATAATAATAATAATAACGTTTTTTTATTTTTTCAATTTTTTTGCGATGTAACAATTTTGTATTGAAATTAAATTTAAATATTATCAACACTTATAACAGTTAATTTAACTCAAAATAAT
This sequence comes from Argiope aurantia, assembly GCA_026543865.1. Classification (NCBI taxonomy): domain Eukaryota; kingdom Metazoa; phylum Arthropoda; class Arachnida; order Araneae; family Araneidae; genus Argiope; species Argiope aurantia. Next base: position 36,893 of record JAPMOR010039234.1, on the reverse strand, counting down.
AATACTTAAAGATGAAATGGTTTTCAAGCAGCATCATGAATTCATGCAAAAAATTCGAACAAACGATTTTTTATTCCAAATGATCAAATCAAAATCTCCCAACCATTCTACAAACCTTAATTCACAAAATAACTTACAAACTGAACATGTATTCTACATACAAATAACCAATTTTGGCAACTTTCAGCCACTTTTCACACCATGCAAATACAATTTAACTCTCCGAACGGCTTTTCCAATGCTCATCAATATTTCTAATATTCCATTTTGGCCTTAAAGTTTGGAAAGGAAATTCGTTTTGGATGCAGAAGGAAATGAGCGGTCCTTCCTGATATCTCTTGAGTAAATGATGGGTGTAAACGGGGAATAGTAGGGACACTTTTCGAACAATCGAACATGCGAGAGAGGGGGAAGCATACACGCCAGCTGATAGCAACGCGTGTCTCAGGTAACCGGCCGTTACCTTGGCTGCAAATTGAGTCAAGGAAAGTTACTGACTGTTGACAGATTTGGCATCTTAATGCACTTTGGCGAGATAGAGTTATTCATTTTTTTTAATTTTAATTTTTCTTGTAAATTAACTGTGAGAAAATTAAATTCAGGGATTCCTTCATTTTCAAAATTGAGTGCTTATGAAATATTTTCATTATTCTTATGTAATGTATTTACAAGCTGATTAAAATAAGTTCTGGTTTATTGTAGGTTTGTTTATTATAGAATATACTTATACACAAACACTGAACCAATCCATTGAATAAAAAATAAAAAAAATGATTACTAAACTTTAAATACGTAAATATTTACTAACTTTCGATTCTATCTAATCATAATTGAAGCTATGTAAACGAGCAAATAGCATTTAAATTTAGAACGAATCAAACAGATGAAATCCTTTATGTGCTGAGGAAAAACAAAACTCTTAAGTGCTTTATGGAAATGTTTTGTTAACAAAAAGAGTTACATTTGAAGAAGATTTCTTCTAGATATCTAAAATCTTTATCTTTTAGATATTTATCTAACATATTTATTCAGAAATTTTTGTTCCTAGCTGTTAACCTATAGTTGGACCAAGAAAGAGTAGTAATTATACAGTTTGCAAAAGATATTTCCTTCAAAAGTTTTAAACAATTAATCGCTCATTTAATCTATATACATCCATCACTTCAACTTTATTAATTTCTGAATTTGGATGGCAAATACCAATAGAAAGGCAAGTTATTTATTAGTTTAGGAAACTGATTTACTTAACTTCACATTTGAGCTCATTTTTGGTTATCTTTTATTTTTTAATTTTATTAATATACAAGGTGATAAGTAAAATTATTTTAAGCCCTTTAAAAGGAAAACAACGTTTTATGTAGTCAGGAAAATAACATGTACTTATACTAAAGTGACTATGTTTAATTCATTCAAAGGGATTACAGAGCTCCTAGAGGAAAAATAAGGAAACTATAAAAATAACTAAAAAAAAAAGAAAAGAAATCCGCCAAAAACACCACTTAGGAAATTTTATTCTAAACCATAATAAAAACACTGAAGAAAGCTCATGGAAACTGGTGTATATATTTGAATTATGAACTTACTGGGACTTGGAAAAGGGTTCGTCTTAAAATTGAAAAATGTGTCCTTAGATTTTCCCCTCCGAGTGCATTTTTCAGATTTCTTTTATTATTTTTGTTTATCTTCTTTTTTGCTTACATTTTACTTTCTCGTTGATTAATTAAGAAAAACTATGTGATAATATGAGAGAAAATATGTTTCTTATACAATACATCTAAAAATAATTCAACAAATTTTAAAATTCTCTCAATTTTCCTGTAGGGTGGAATATAACTAATTACCGATTCCATTAGGTAAAAAAAATTTCGGCATTTTTAAAACAAACATTATGCCTAAAATATGCAGTTTAATCCAGCTTTTAAATTTGTAATTTCATTCTTAATTTTTCATGCAATGCAATTTCATAAAAACGTAGTTATTTATTTTGCATGACTAGAAATTTCAAAATTTTAAATTTCGTTTTTTTTTTTGTTTTTTTTTCATTGAGATTTTCATTCTGACAGCAATTTTGCCACATTTACTATTAAAATAAATACCTTTAAAACTGCTAAAAATTAGAAAGAGCGGGAAATTGTTGTTTAAAAAGATAATTATAATAAAAATATTTATACACAACCTTTCAGTTGATTGTAATCACTTTTAAAAATCAATAAAGAAATGAAATCGTTTTTAAAAGGATGAAACTTCAAAGAATTAAAAGGGAAAATTCTTCGCTTAGTGATAGTCTTGTTTTCTTATAAATTTAGGGTGTGCAAAATAAAGTTGCTGAAATACGAGGATGTAGATGATTTCCTTTCATCTTTTTCTCCAATTTTTCCTTGTGAATATATAAATATACAAAGAAAGGAATCGAATTTTGAGATTGACTTTTAGTGAAGAAATTCAAGTGTAAGATTACGATATTATCAGCATTCATTTAAGCTTGTGGCAATAAATCCATTTTTCATACACAATAAAAGTAAAAAAAATTAAGATGCCCGACACTTTTTTTTTTTTTTTTGGATATTTGATGAAGAAATTCCTATGAAGGAAAATGAAAAGAAAATCTTTTTTGCAGAATTTGAGGGAAAAAAATCTCGTTTTATCTAACAATGAAATTTGAAAAAACTCCAACGATAAAAAAATTTATGTGTCACTTGGAGGTTAAATGTAAACATAAAGGTAATAATAATTGTATATATTTTGAAATAATTTAATTAAGAAGAAAGCATGGCGTTCGAGCTTTATTTAACTATAAAAATGAGATAATCCTTCACCATTTAATTGTATATAATCTTATTCATTTCTTAAGCATTAATTTAAAAACTAAGTATACAGTCCTTCACAAATTACTATTTACACTTTATAGAAACCTATATTCTTTAAGTAAAGGATTATTGACAATACAATAAAATGATGCGCAATATCATCTTCACATGTAATAAAGATTGATGTGTGTGTGTGTGTTGGCTCTCTACAGGCTAGACCGTTTAACTTAGAGCTCCCAAACTTTACACATATATAGAGAGTGAAAAAGTGAACCCGAAGCGACTTTCTAAAAATTGTTAATTAGAATTTTAATTATTTAAAAATGGAGCAAAATTTTGGTATTTTTAGAACAGTAACTTTCAAGAGTATTACATCAAAAAATTTATATAAAACATCGTCTTAAAATTTAAAAAATTATATATTATTTCAATGATACGTATTATTTCGCTGTATAATTTTTTTCCCATTAAAAGATATTGTGAAACGATATTTTTTTACACAAAATAAAACTCAACCTACACCAACACAACATGCTTGCACGAAAAAACAAAAAGGCTTTTATCAAACATGTTGTCACGCTGTCAAAAGCTCAACTTAAAAGATTAAATTAACGCTCACTACAAACTACACTTAGAAATCTAGAAAAATGTACGTGTTTTAGTACGTATTCGTATGAAAATAAAATAAATATGAAACATAACTTTTCTTTAAAAAAAAAGTGCAAGAGAAAGCTTCCTACGATCTTTTAAAATAACTATAATATTAAATTCAATAATTCTGCGTTATTTAGGGCTAATATGGTTTAATACATATAGGATATTCTCTCGAATTAGAATACAACAGCCAATGTCTAAATCTTCAGTAATAACTATACACAACGAATAACAAAAATGGTTCAAATGAAGTAAACAAATATATTTTGTGCAGTTTTGTCAATAAATGTGAATTACAGAACTTTTAAATTTTTATACAGACCTTCGATCTCGAGTCATATGAAATAAAATATTATTCAGACACTAATAAAAAAGTCCCTTTTTCCTATAAATATTGAATTCAGTTATGAAGCTTAAATATCTCTATTTTATAAAAACTCGCGATTTTGACTATTTCGAAGAAAATATAATTATCAGCTCCCGCAGTTTCTTTAAGATTGATGGAATTAAAATAATGAAATTGTTGATTGATCTAAAATGATAATATTCAAAGCTCCATAACTTCATCAGATTTGTTTTTAGAAGATTAAAACGGTTTTTTTTAAATTTAAAACTCGGAATGATAAGAATATTTTATGGAATATGATTCATATGATTGAAGGACTGTATAAAATTTAGACTCAATAATATTTTCAGAAATATATTTATTGATTGCAAAAATATTATTTACATCATTTAAATCTTTTTAAAATAAAACTAATAAATGAATTTTATGATAAATGAGAGAAACCTTTATTGAATAATTCTTTGAGATATTACATAAATTATACAAAAAATATTCTGTAGAGCACAAAAAATTTCTACCCTGAATGATTCCATTTTTTTAATTTACACACACACACACACACACACACACACACACACACACACACACACATATATATATATATATATATATATATTAACTCTAATTTCAATTTAATTCATTTTCAAGATTTTATCTTAATTTAGCCCATAGTAACTTTATTCTAAAATATTCTCTTATTTCATGATCCAATTCCACTGTCTCTACTTAATTAATTCAAGAGAAGCTTTGTTAAATTACTGACTCAGCTAAAATAACTTTCCCACACTCCGCGTGAAGAGGCAAAATACCGCTGATGAGGCAAATTCTTTTTTAAAATCTCCCTGTGTTTCCCCTGCCTTCTCCACGTGTGTAACGAAAATCCCTATCGAAATCTCGTAATATATTAGCGCTATGAAGAAATGTTTTCCCTATCAAAATCATAGGTTATATAAGACCAGGGATAAAATGTCTAAGGGCTTTTTCCTCATTCCTTTTCTGTGTCGTTCTGTGTGCTCATCGCTTGTACATATGCCTGCTCCTTAAAAATGAAATAAAACGACGTCACGAAATAGCAAGTCTCTTCACTGTCTTCAAACTGCATTCTGCTTCACAACAAATAATGTTATATATATATATATATATACGTCGTTTTATTTCATTTTTAAGAAGCAGGCATAGGTACAAGCGATGAGCACACAGAACGACACAGAAAAAGGAATGAGGAAAAAGCTCTTGGACATTTTATCCCTGGTCTTATATAACCTATGATTTTGAGAGGGAAAATAGTTCTTCATAGTGCTAATATATTACGAGATTTCGATAGGGATTTTCGTTATATGCGCGGAGAAGGCAGGGGAAACACAGGGAGATTTTAAAAAAGAATTTGCTTCATCAGCGGTATTTTGCCTCTTCACGTAGAGTGTGGGAAAGTTAGACTTTTAGCTGATTCTGCAATTTAACAAAGCTTCTCTTGAATTAATTAAGTAGAGACAGTGGAATTGGATCACGAAATAAGAGAATATTTTAGAATAAAGTTACTATGGGCTAAATTAAGATAAAATCTTGAAAATTAATTAAATTGAAATTGGAGTTAAAATATCATTACACACACACACATATATATATTTGAAAGAAGCAAAGAAGCAAAGAAGTTTCTGCATTAATTGAAACGTAATCACTTCCACTTCGATTTAAAGTTCACATTTTGTGAAAACTGACAAAAAAAATTAGAGTGATACATAGTAGAATGAATAGAATGGCGTCTAAAATAGTATGATTTACATGATTAAAAAATTATTAATTACTTAAAAATATTTTGCTGAAGACGCTATTAAAAGATAAAGTTACATAAAATATTTAATTGAAAATTTTGGCGAACATTAATCCCGGTGAACCAATTGGTAGCCACATTTGGCTAATTCTAAAACCAAATTTTAAAAAATTATACTATAAAATTGCATAAAAACAAAATTTTCAAAAAAATTTGCTTAAAATAAAGTATAAAGTAATCAAGATAACAAAAGAAATTTCGCCGTAAAAGAACTCAAGAATTTTTCTCCATTTTTGTAAACCTAATTTAAAATTAAAATATAAAATTATATACTCCATAAATGTTAACTTAATTATCTAACTTTTCGCCACTTCCAATATCTTTCTTTGCCATTTTTAAATGTATGATAATTAGTGTTTGTTTTCAGACAAGAAAGATAATCAAGATTTGGCGATTTTGACGCTGATCTTGGCGAGAAGCTGAATTCATTTTTCCTTCTACTCTAGTATGGCAGATCTGGAGCAACCCTAAACCCTCGTGTGGAGGATTGCGGGAGTCTGTTGTTATGTTGCAGCAACGTTCGAAACGAACGTGGCGGCCAGTTCAAAACGCGCAATGCTTTTCTCTCCATGCTTTACGAATCGGTATTAAATTTGTCATTCAGTGTCTCGTGCGTGAAAAGTTTGGAGTGCTGTGAAAAATTGTGTTTGGTTTTTTTACTTTGGATATTTGTTTTATTCAACTGCATTTTATGTGGATTTTTAGAGCACGGTGATAAGGAATCACAATCCTTTGGTAAGTTGAGCTCTCTTGATCTATTTTGTTTTATTTTGAAAGAGAATTAATCTTGCTAATAAAAGAAGAAATTTTTATCGAGATTTTATTTGTATTATATTGATGGCACTTTTTGGCATACGATCATAAAAACAATTAATAAAATCTTCTTGAAAATCGAAACAAACTAAATATAACCATTCAAAGCCACATGAAATTTTTAATAATAAAATAATTGCAGTGCTAATTTTATTGATATGTATAGATCACACTGAAATCAGTTTTGTGAGGTTTTAATGATTATATGAGTATTAATGAGTGTCTCAGATGTATATATCAATCATATGGTTACTTAAATTTCCTTTTATGTGCCCCCCCCCCCCAAAAAAAACGCTGATAGAATTCATATTTTTGTAGTAATACCGATTTCATCATAACTTTGAAAAACTGATCGATTAAAAAAGGAAATTCTTGAAATATATTACTTACTTTTGCTGTTGAATATCCCTCAGTACAAGCAAAAGCATTTAAAGATATTGTCAGTAAATTTTAATTATTAGAAATAAAGAATAAAGCTATAAAATTTTTAAATGTATGATGGTAATTGTGACGATTTAAATATAATCAATTATTTTAGTTCTTATGTAAAACAATTAAAAATACATTTATACTTTTTCATATGAAAAGGTTTAACCTTTCAGATCAACCATATTTTTCCATGTAATAGTTTTAAACAAACAATCAAACAAACAAAAAAAACCACCTCTATAAACGGTTTAAGCAATGCATTTTTTAAGGTTATAACTAATTAATTAATTAATGTTTCCATATAACAATTTAAATTTTTATAATATACAGTGTAATTAGTGAGCATAATACTTGAAATATTTAATATTATTCCAAATGATTAAAAAAAAAATAGAAAAACAGCTAACTTGGATACTTAGCATGTAACTTATATAAAAATTGCTGATTTGTAGGGAATTTTGGAACATATTCATCAATAAGTAAAGATACTTTATTATTTAACTTTTCGCTTTGTCATCCTATTATTTTTAATCAAGCACCAGCAAAAATGACTCCAGGAATTCTTTATTTCAACAAATTAGCCTTAAGTTATTGGCAACAGAGAACCATCCAGGATTCTATCGATTTCCATCACAATGAAAATAATACAAATTCCTTTTCCCCTCAACTGGTATCATTTTCTTTAATTATCTAATGACAGATGGAGGCTTTTTTTTCCTTTTAAGAAAATTATACCGATGAAACAATAACTTACTGGATAAAAAGGCAAGAAAATGAGCTTCATTTTATCTCAGTAGTTGTTTCTTTATTTTGCTAGTAATTCTTTAACATGCATGATTCAGCGCTAAAAAAATCAACATTAATTCCAAAGAAAATTAACAGCACATTTAATAAATTTCTTTTAATCAACTGCTTGCGTGATGACTAATATTTATTTATATTGTTGAAATAAATATATTTATGCTTAGTCAGGTCACTGACTTCTCCAATTATTCATTCATTGTATTCAAATGGCCGCCATGATGTTTATTATTAGAATAACATCCAGGTCTTGAATCGTTTTCTTGGTTGCTATGGTTACGTCTAATTTGTTTGTACGATGAGTGAAATGGTAGAGTTATAAAAATAAGATCTGGGTTTTTCCAACAATGTGTATTGTTTTAATTATTAAATTTTTATTTTTACTGCGATAAACAGCGAAATTTTTTAATCAGTTATGTTTATTTTTCAGTATAGAAATATAGTTAAATATTTATAAATGCGATTTTTATTTCTAATGAAAAATTAATTTTAAAACTTTAAAAATCTTCAAATATTTTTAATTGAGCATTTATCTTTAACATTTTAATGTTTTCCATTCTTTATTTAAATGAATAAAGTATAATTATATATATTAATTATACAATCATTTCGGAATCAAAATATGATTTCAAAAATATGCCAGTTATTTCGTTAAGAATATTTTCATTATTTAAAAACACAATAATTGAAGTACGGATTGCTTAAGCTTAAAATGTTTTCTTATAATTTCAGAATTTATATTTTTATTGCTGAAAATTTAGCGAATTTTTTGAAATAATAAAAATGTTAGAAAGAACTTTTTAAGATAAAAATAGTTTGTTACAAAACGGAATAAAATGAAGGAAATTCGTTTGCAAAAGATTTTTTCCTCTACTTTTATCTTAGAAAACTTGTATTACTGGAAAATAATACTTTACCAGTACATTTTAATAAAGAAATAAAATTGAAATGGATAAAGCTTCTTTGGATCATTTTTTCTCTTTTTTGTTGACATGAATATGCCATGATTTGCAGGGTATAAGAACACTCTGTGAAGAAAGAGTTTTTGAAAAGGATTCTAGCGTGCTAATTTTGTCGAATTGATTCTTCTATCTTGTTCACCAAAATTTACTGAACTCTATTTCCACGTGCAAGAAAATATGAAGAATCTGAAAAATTAATGTAGCTATTTGATATAATATATGAATTTTATGGGCAGATCCAAGAATAAAACCGAAAAATCGATAAAAATATTTTAAATAGCTCTTCATGAACTTTATCGACACGTGCAAGAAAATGGCAAGAAACTGAACAACCAATGTAGATAATAGCTTTCATGTGGGCATAAACGTTTCTTTCTGTATTATTATTATTAATATTTTTTTTTTATTTTCCAATGGAATTTTTTTTATCGTTTTGTGTTTCAATGTTTGCTATGTCTATGACTTGATGCGTCATTATTTCAACTTATTTCTGTTGTACAATGCGTTTGGAAATAAAGACTTATAAAAACTGTTTATGGCAATGGCAATACTCTTTATTTGAGGTAAACTCAAACAAACATATGGTAATAAAATTCATTTTTTGAACCCAAACTATTCTGTAGAATATAAATTATGCTTGTAATAGGATATGGAAACTATTTATTTAAAGATTTATATTAAGCCGAACAGAATTGAAACATTCTTTAATTGGTTAACGATTATTGTTAACAAATGACAGAGAATAACGAACATATCATTTGTGGTTTACTTATCTATGGAATAAATCATCTGGACATATTTAAATCACATCCGATTTAATTTTTTTATTTGTTTTTAATTTAAATGCCTTTTTTTGAGACTGAAAAAATATATATTTTTTCATTAGACCTGTATATCTTGATTTTTTTAAGAACTGTTTACAATTTATTTTGTTATGTAATAAAACGAAAACAGAAAGCTTTGATTAGAATAGAAAGAAAAATCCTACGAAAACACTATTTAAGAAATTGTTCCAAATACTTCTAAAAAATAATTATTTATCTTTGACAACATGACTTAATTAGAACAAAGCAAATTGTTTCAATTTTTTTGGCAAAAAAAAGAACAAAAAAGAAGTAGAAAAAGTTCCAAAGATTCATAAATCACTCTGTTGAGGAGCTTAACGAAATCTGTTTAATTAACGTGGTAATTAATTTTAGGAATCATTAAAAATGTCATTTTTTTCCTATGGTTTCGGAAAAAAATTATCGTGTGTAGCATAAAATTAAAACTAAAAATTTTGTACAGGATATTTTGCTTATAAAATTCTTAATTTGTTTATGTTTTGCATTTTTTTCTACCGCAATTATATTGAAAATACTTGATGCCATAATTTTTGAGAGAAAAATGCTCAATTATTATTCCAGTTAATCAAGAGAATTTTTCTGTTATTTATATTGATAATGACAAGTCAAATTGGCAGATATTAGGGGATTGAATGAACAATCACTTCAACAACTCGCTAAAACCATGTAAATAAGTAGATCATTCTAGAACTTATTCCAAGAACAATGAACTATCGAATCATGGTTTTTCGACGAACAATTCATTCAAGTCGTACAAAATGATAATATGGGTTACCTTTTAAAAATGATTCATAATAAATTTACCCTATTTTTATATTTATAATGTGTGAAATTATTCAAAAATTCCCAAAAATTTCACTTTCGAAAAAAACTCCATCTTTTAAATAAGGAATCTACACTTTTGCTTATTAATTAATTACCAATATCTACATAATCGTGCCATGATTTAAACCTACCTATTCATCAACCGACTGTCAACTACTCTATACAAGATAAGGAAGCCTTCGAATCATCTGGCGTACAAGCAGCCGTTGGCTAGTTTTTTTTTTTTTTTTTTTCGTATATGTGTGTGTGTTTGTGCGTGCGGTCGCGAAAAAGAATGAACTGAAACGTGAATTGAAAGAACGATGCATTTGAAATTGAAGGTAACCGACGCATTATCGAATACCTGTGACATTATAAAAAAGTTTAGCGTTAAAATGTATAGAAACTAATCAAAACCAATCCGAAACAACGTATTAAAGAGAAAGACGAACTAAAGAGGATAATTTTTTAGCATTAAGATCGGAGGAGGTTTTTTTTTACATATTTTCTCTTATTTTATGAGTATACTGATATATGGCATACATAATTACATATCATTGTGCCAGGATTTAGCGGCTAATTAAAATAATTTATATTTAGAATTTTTTAACAAAGTGAGCCAATATAAATAAAATGCAAACTGGTGATAAATTTAGTGTTGTTGATGATTACTTACAGCACCCGAATCATTTTTGTCCGTTATTCTTTTCTGTGCCCTTTGAGATTTAAATTAATCTAAAAGCTCCAAAATTTGAAAAAAAAAATCAAAATATGACTTTAATTTCACATTTTCGCCTATAAAATATAAAAATAGAAAATATTTTAAGCTTAAAAAATTTCGTCTTTAAATTTTGATGAATCTTGCCATTTTTAACTCCTTCTGTAACACAATTCCAAAAATCTATTTTGGGATTTATGTCTATGATAATTGAAAATCGAAACGGGTTAGATAAATGAAATTTTGTATGTGATATTTACACCAAAATTCGAAGATTTTTTAAATCTAAAATTTGTCTCTCCCTCTATATTCATTAGGAATCGGTGGCCTTGTGTTACAGTCTTAGCTTCGGAGTCAGGGGGAGTCTAGGCTCGAGGCCCGATTCCACCGAAAAAACGTCGTGTAAGCAGGTCTGGTGCACGTTTAATCCGTTCATGTGAAATGTCTTTCCATTGGTGTGGTGCGGAAGTTCGAAAGGGGGGAGGTCCAGCTCAGGTGCCATTCTCGTCGTCTGGCCGCGTTTAAAAATTACAGTTCGTCCCAAAATAGCCCTAGTGTTGTTTTAAAATGGGCCGTTAATATTATTCAAATCTTTAGAAAACGATTATGTAGAACTTTAATGAACTAAATAGATAAAACGGGGCATATTATTTTACACAAGAATATAAAATCATTACATATAGTTTAGAAGTCTACTAGAATAAATTATAATTACCAAAAGAAAAAAAAAATTATTTACGAGTTATTGAGAAAAGCGTAGCAATATGAATATTAATACAAAACAAATGTAAAATAGGGAAGATAATATTTGCTTATGGCACATAAATATTATTCTTTTGTCACTTCCTTTTATCACATTTATCTTTTGTCAATGTCAAAACACATAAACTTAAAACGATTTTGAAAAGTTTCCCGGAACTTTCTGGGCTGGTAACGAAGGGTTAAATCCTTCAAAATGCACCCCCTAAAACTCTCGAAAACGATCTTCGAACGGAAATGAACATCCACAGTTTCCGTTTTCCTCCACTGGAGACAAAGAATCCATACGTATTGGGACCCGAGATGGTGAAAATGGCTCCATTAACCTCTTTTATAAAAACTGGGGGTAGCAGGGTACATCCGCGTCATCTCTCAAATGTCACCTCTTACGAAAGCAAGATAATGGAAAAGTCCACTTTCACTTCTAAGGTTTCTTATCGGGGTAAAGTTGCGACGAGATGTCTGCGAACTCTGGATTACCAGGTTTCTGGAAAAAGAGTATTGATTATGCCTGTGTTTCTGCTATAAATAGCTATACTATGACGTCCATTCATGCTTCACCGTAAATGGAAGTCGAGACTTTTGTGAATGAAAATTAATGGTTTGGTTTGTTTGAATAGTTTTCTCGAAGGAAAGACTTGGATTTAAAGAATGGACGAATTCTCAGTTGAAATTGTTGGAGCGTATTTTGTTTCAATCGCCTTTCTCTTACTTTAAAACCATTCAGAAATTTATTCGCATATTTAATAATTTAATATTTACAAATTTCTCGTATAGGAAATATACAAAATGAAAGTATAGTAATCGTCAAAAAGTTTAATCTCGAGATTTTGACGAATATTCAAGATTCACAATCTTCAGATTTTGTTTTAATCGCCTTTTCTTTTACTTTAAAATCATTCAGAAATTTATTGCAGGCATGCATATACAATAATTTATTATTTACTAACTTCTTGTATAAGAAATATACAAAAAGAAAGTACTGTAACCGTCAACTCGATGTTAACATTAATGCTAACATTAAGTTAAGATTTTGATGAACCTTCAGATCTTGTTTTAATCGCATTTTTGTCTACTTTAAAAATCCTTCAGAGATTTATTTCAGTCATGCATACTTAATAATTTAATATTTACTAAGTTATCGTATAGGAAATATACAAAAAGAATGCATTGAAATGGTCAAAAGTTCATAGTTGAAATGGTTAAAAGTTCAATCAATCAAGTAAGGTGTTCAAAATGAATACTCATTTTTTTCCAACGACGTAGCACAAAACACACAGAAAATAAAACCTCGGGTACTCGTTATCTTACTTTCTTGAGAAAGTTCTACGATTTTCATCAGGGGAAGAGTGAGGATATCATCTTTATTTGGGAGTATATGAGAAAGTGTCATGGAGACTATACCCGCTGATGGTATAAATATTGCTGTTGCATTTCACAGATTTCCGATTTTATTCACAACCATAGTAGCCTTAAAGATGAATTCTTAACTTTAAAATAGACAAATTGTAGGTCAAAATGTGATTATGTTCAAATTCTAGAATATTTTGTACGCTTGGAGAACGGTAAATTAGCCATCGTGCGTTAGATGCCTTGATATTGGCGTAATATGGAAATGTGGTAAAAGAGTTAAGAGATCAGGCATTTGGCATTCTCTTGGTTTGACGGTCAAAGTTCAAAATAACGAAGTTCGTTCCAGAAAGTCCTTCGTTATTTCAAAAAAAAAAAAAATGAGAGCGTTTGAGTTTTTGTTTAACTTAGTTAAACTAAGCTATTGCATTTCTAATCTTTCCGATTTTGGCAATCCGTTAATTATATTTCTATTAATGAAAAGAAAAGATCGTAACCCATAAAAAATTTAGCCTCAAATGAATGATTATGAATCGTCATGTTTCAAATTCCTCTTAAACATTTCTGAAATTATATCTGCCTGTCTCTTTGCGAGTTCCACAATTAAAAAAAAGCGTCAAAATTGGCAGACGTTTTGCATACCGTCTTAACATCTATCGAAATCGTAAATGTATAAATATTTTTTTTCTTTTGTTGAATCAATTTGTTCCTCCAGTTGTATGCATATGAAAACGACTATTCAAAAATGCAATGGGCTAAATGAATAAAATTTGGTGGTGAAATATGAAATATAAAACTATCGTTTTCATACACCATTCTGTGCCTTGTGTGTCAACGGGGCACTTAAATGTTATTACGAAAGATGAAACCAATTCATTATATTTCTTTGATCACGTACTTTTATTTAATTTAATGCCTTTCATGTTTTCAAATATGCAATTAAGCAATCGATTTTTTTATTCACTTTCTAACCAACTAGAATTTTGAAATTTTGTATATTCTTGTGTTTTTTAAAGGCAATTAAATATTTTAATACTTTCAGAACTCAAATATCAGTTAAATGATTAAATTTTTTAAAATTTGATTTCGAATCTATCTGTTAGGGAATTTAAGGAAAATTATAATTAGATTCTATAATAATATTAAATAATAACATATTAATGAATAAAAAGTAGAATATATTAAAACATAAAGTGTTTTTAAAACTCTTTATTATTTTTCTTAAAATTAGAAATTATTAATGAAGATTTCGGCTATCAAAATAAGAAAAGAAATGTGACCTCCTGAAAACAATGCAATTAGAAGTGCAAGCTACAATGAATGTTATAAAAAGTTAGAAAAAATGTAATTAAATTTCCTGTTTCTTAGAGTATTCCTTTCAACTTCTATCGCTTTTATGTTTTTAAATTGACAGCCAGAATTTTATAAAAATTATTTCTAAAACTGCTATTTTTATAAAATATAAATTAATAAAAGCGTGTTTTTTAAAAAAAAAAAGTTTTTTACACTACATAGAAAGACAACATGTTAAGAATGCCTTTGAATGCCAAAGGCGTATGTGAAAGGCTAGTTTAAATTGCTACTTTAAACTTTTGAATCTGCTTTTTTAGCATTTATAATGTTTATAAGTTTGCATATTACCTGTAAATTCTACAGGTGTGATGAAAGCATCATTCAAAACTCTATGCAGAGACATAATGTTAGACCTAGAAACATCAAATTTAGCCCATAATTACTTCTTGAATTGTAGATACGATAAAGATGTTTCAAAATTTTTATATTTTTTTTGATTAAAATGTAGTCGTATTTTGAATTTTTTTATCCATAACTTTGGATCAAATTGTTAAGAAAAATATCATTTCCATATAACTTTATATGAAGATAATTTCAGTGACACCAAAATTATTTTTATAAAATTCTTTCGTAATTTTAATAAATTAAAAAATATTTTTAAGTATATAAACTCTATATTTTTCATTGTTTTAGTTCGGGGATTTATACTGTCTCACATTTAGGTGATATTAAATATACATTTTACTCTTTTTGTATGCGGACTATAGAGACTCGCATCATACAGTTTTGGCATTATGTCTATCTGGGCATAAGATAATTCGAAAACATTGTGAGATAGGCGGATGAAATTTAGCATATGGTCTCTACATCCAATTTTTAGGCTTCTATCAAATTTTGAACGAAATCTATTCTGATGAAATCTGTTTCTCCAGCTATCGTAAAATAAGTTAACATGATAACTGCAAAAAAGAAGAATACTAGATGGATAAGATTTGGTGCACAGATTGACATCAGCATTTTAGTTTTAAATTTGGAGAAGAATCTGACAAGCGGTTGACCGTCTGTATGTCTATGATTTCACAGACATAATTGCTTAAATATATGAAATTTAATATGTGGTCTTGTGATTGCAATTGTAGTTTTGTGTCAAATTTTGTTTTTTATCGGAAGAAAGGCGTTTAAAATATATATTCGATACACTTATATGACCTAAATAAATGAAATTTGGTAAATAATCACATAATATGTTATCTTTAAACTATAATTGCTGTTCTGTGCCAAATTTTGATTTCATTCAGTTGGAAGAAACGCGTCTAAATTACAAATACGATATTCCGTTACTATTAGTAGTATACTTAGTATTAATCGTCAAAAATTCGTCAATCATTACAGATAGATTCAGCAAAAATTCACACCAAAAACTAGTATTTCGTAACTGTTATTCGCCAATACAATGCAGGCCATTGGCAACATTACCAAAGATCCTTAATTTTAAGCAGGGAAGAGAGACAATATATTTTTTAGAGAATATCCATGTAAGCTTTATGAAAACCCCTTCAGCTGGTTTGTATTTATATTATCACTGTTATAATTAAGAGAAAATTTTAAAAATATTATAAAAATAAAAAATTAAAGATAAAGCTTTACCATGCTACGATGTTTCGAACTATAAGTTTGAATCTTTTTAAAAATATTTACATTCATTTTTTTTTCTGCTATTCATCATAATTTTTGAAATAAAAGCTCTTAATTTGCACGATTCGACGCTAGAAACGTGGCTATTGCTCTCATGCGGTCTCTTTATTGTATTTAGACATTGCTTCCCGAAATCTAGATTTACAATTTTACTGTTAAGGTATGCACTTCCTATATTTCATCCCCATGGTACTATATATTATTACAGTCTTCTTAGTAAATATACATAATATACACAGAAAAACAGCAAATACATATTTTATTACTGCCACTTATATGATTAGACCACTCCTTCAAGAACAGCATCCCTAAATTTATAACCTTTCATAAGAGCAGCATTTATAGGATAAGGGCTCCCTTATGGGCTTAAGGAAATCTCGGAAATGGAGTTTTATGTTTCTGTTGTAGATGACGATCGCGGATATCCATCTCTGTAAATCTTCGTTATTTAAGGGTAAGATTTTTCCTTATAACCTTGTCTTGAATGAACCAAAAGTTACTGCTGAGATCCTATGTGCTGTTGGGTGTGTTCTTTGTGTAAAATTATTCATGAAGTGATCAAAAAGTCCTTTTTTTTCTTAGTGTAGTCGCGTGAAAGAAGGAAATTCATTTGTTCCCGCATTTTCCCTACTAGGGATTTTTTTGAGTATGATATGGATAGATTGATGTAATGACATTTTTTTGTAGAGTCGTGAATGCTTCGAATATTGGATAGTTTAAAGAAATTTCGCAGATAACATTCGTTTGCAATTTATTCAGATTTTTTTTTCGATTATATGCGATAAAGATGATTATGAATCAAAGAAAAAAAATTACAATATAATAAATGGACGTAATACAATTTTATGATCTCCTAAAGCGTGTTTAACTCAAGTGACCAGGTTTTCATATCTTCAATCTTGAAAGGTCAAGCCCCTGAGTGCTCAGTCCAGCACACTGTAGAATGAAAACGAGTAACTGGTAATTTTCACCAATCCAGCACACTCGCTGGAATGAGAGGAGACGAGTTATTGGTCAGTACATTACTAGAATAAAGGAAGAATTGTAATTTGCACCAATCCTGCACACTCGCTAGAAAGAAGGAAGGTGAGCTGATGGTAATTTGCACCAATTTAGCACATTCGTTAGAATGAAGGAAGATGAGTTCTTAGTAATTTGCACCAATCCAGCACACTCGCTAGAATAAAGGAAGACGAGTTATTAGTTATTTGCACCTCGCAGCGATTTTTTATAAATTTTAATTAGAATTATTAATTTAAAGTTAAGCGAAATTTTGATTTTTTTTCCATAATAGCTCCCGAAAATTGCTCGAAATTGATTTTGACATTGTTCTAAAATTTGAAACGTTGAGGCTTTAACTATATCAGTTTAATTGGCAGGCAAATTTTGCCTCAAACTTGTCAATTTTGAAAAAAAAAATTTTTGAATTTCAGTATTGCAAGGAAATTCAGTCACTTTCATATTTCCATCAATTCTGCTTATTTGAGTAATTTACATGAGGGAAGAGAGAATGAAATTATATTACTACAAAATACAACATACATATTGAACATCCTCAAGTTTTTATGACTGTAAAATATCAGGATAACCGATTTAATTAGAAAGGTTCATGTGCACAATAAACCGAACAAGATAAGGTAACAAAATAACTTTTATGTTTGTTACAATTTGATACATAAAAATACTTTATTTAAGCAATCATGAGCTTCATCATCAGTCAACATTCCTACAAACAGCTGGTTCTAAAGGCACTAGAATAAATTATAAAACATTAGTTTAAATTCTTTGATAGTTTGTTGTAAGTAAACAAAACCATAAGCCAGATTTAATCTCAAGTAAACTCATAACTTTTCCTAATATTATCTAGGGAGGAGGATGCATTTAGCCAAGTATCGAATTTCGTAACTGAGCGCATGCGTAAAAAATGCTCTTTCAGTCTGATGCTGATGGTAAAGGAAAAAAAAAATGTGCTCTTACAAAATTTCATTTTATTGCTTTATTTCTTCATAGACTGTCCTTTTACTTGTACATACAAACATACCTAAGTTATAAAAATAATAATCCTATACAATATTATTAATTGTATATTTTCATTATCTTCTAATTTGAATTTCAGATCTTTCCTTGCTATTAAAATAATTTTATTTTATTTTAGATGTTGAATTTAGTGTGAAACATTTTTTTTTCAAATTGAAAATAATTCACATTATATTTTAATAAAATAATGTCTAATAATCTGGGATTCAAAACCGCATATTAAAATTTTTTCCAAATATTGTCCAAAACATTTTGTTTGTTTTTATTAGAATAATTAGAAATAATAATTTATAACATATTAGAAATCTAAATAGATATTATATTTCCTACTTTAATGCTATATTTTTCCGCATTTTGCCACATAACCTGAATATATTTTATTGCGTTCAAACTGCACTGGATTGACTTTAGAAAAGATTACGTTGTTGAAGCCTGAAACTGTATATGAAGGTAATTAAGATAGGGGATGGATTCTTATGAACACTGTTGGATTAGTTCTAATAAGATTCAACATTCTGGAATCACCTTACAAGACATTAATTCCAAATTACTCGCATTTGCAGTTCCTATTTTAACCAAGGCACCATCTTCCATCTCTTTCTCTCTCTCCCAGGACCAAACAACCTTCTTTGAGTCACTATTTAATTAAAATCACACTGAGTTGGTACACTGGTGATTCAGTTCCCAACTCAATTATCTATTTATTGATGAATCATTGACATAACGACTGCAGTAGTTGTCAATAGAGGGTTCTAGAGAAAGGAAATCAGCCACCCACATGCTACTTTAGCACCAAAGTAATTCTAACCAAATTCTACCTTACGGCGAAGAGTCTCACCAGCCAAATCACAAATTCTCATTGGGGTAACTAGATTTCCAGTTGCAGCAGACGAATAAACATTAAAAATGATGTCTTGTTTAAATTACAGCCGTCTCTTGCTTCGTTACAATTTGCATTTAAGACAGACTGGATTGATTTCTGTAGGTTAGTATGCTAATAAGCTACTCTACCGAGATTGATCTTGAATTTGAGATTCAAGTTATCTACTGAGAGAAAACATTGACCTCAGAGTGGATATACGCGTTGAAATGAGTTGAATTTGAATACTCATTTCAAGGTATTGAGTCATTTCCTTTTAGAGTTAAAAATATTATAGAACAAATAGATGAAGTGCATCTTCAATAATAGTTATTCAGTAAAATTGCAAGATCTAAGCATGGATGGCTTATTTGAAACAAATAATGAATGCTTTAGAATGTCTAAACAAAATATTTAAAATTTGTTACAATTTTACCTGTCTAAAGAAAACATTGACCGCGGAGGGAATATACACGTTGAAATGAATTGAATTTGAACACTCATTTCAAAATAATCAACTATTTGCTTTTGGAGTTAAAGAATTATAGAACTAATAAAGCATATCTTCAATAATAGTTATTCAGTAAAATTGCAAAATCTAAGCACGGATGGCTTGTTTGAGATAAATAACGAAAGCTTTAAAATGCATAAACACAATATTTAAATTTTGTTACAATTTTATCTTCTTTAATTTTATCTGCCCTTTTAGTGGATATACACGTTGAAATGAGTTAAATTTGAAAAACTCATTTGAAGGTATTGCGTCATTTCCTTTTAGAGTTGTGGTATTGTATGGCAATTAGATGTGGTGTATCTTCAATAATAGTTATTCAATAAAATTGCAAAATTTGAGAACGGATGGGTTATTTGAAAAAAATAATGAATGCTTTAAAAGGCCTAAACACTATATTTAAATCTTATTACAATTTTATATGCTTAAAGAAAACATTGACCTCGGAGTGGATATACATGTTGAAATGAGTTGAATTTGAATACTCATTTCATGATATTGAGTCAATTCCATTTAAAATTAAGGTATCGTAGAACAAATAGATTAAGTATATTTCTAATAATAGTAACTCAGTAAAATTGTAAAATATAAGCACGGATGGCTTGTTTGAAACAAATAATGAATGCTTTAAAATGCTTAAAAAAATATTTAAATCCAGCTGCATTTTTATCTGCCTAAAGAAAACACTGACTTTCCAGTGGGTATGCACGTCGAAGTGAGTTGAATTTGAACTCATTTCGAAATATTGAGCCATTTTCTTTTAGAATTGAAGAATCATAGAACCGATAAAGTGTATCTTCAATAACCGTTCTGGAGTAAAATTGGAATTATTTCTAAGCACGGATGGCTTGTTTGAAACAAATAATGAATACTTTAATATGCCCAAATGCAATATTTAATCTTCCAATTATTTTATTTTGTTCCTCCTTATTATTAAATTTAGAAATGATGAGTAGTTTCTTTTTTAAACCTGTATTAAGATATACAAGCTACTACCAGTTTTTAGATTTTGCTCTTATCATAGTAAACATTAAAACTAAATATGTATAGTGTTCTATGCATAATTGTATAAAACAAATCTTTTATATTCAATAATAAGAATTTACTAATCAAATTTGTAGTGCGTTATTTGATAAATGTATTATCAATTGACTTTCAAATGCACTTAATCAAGTGAACTAGTAGTTTATTTATTCCCTTGAAGAAGAAGCTTTAAAAAGTTTTGAAGCGATTGATACATCGCACGTTGCATATTTTAAATGGTGTCCCCAAATTAACGCAAGATTTGAATTTGCCACCATTCGTGCAGTAAAGTGTTGGCAATCCTATTTAAGAAAAAAAACATTTGACAACTGATATCTTAGGGTTAGTCAAAATGGGGCATTACAAGATAGAACAACGTGTTAACGCAAGATTTGAATTAAATAATAAACGCAGTTCTTTTTCTTTAATTGTTACATTTTTATTGAATCGTAAAGTACACAGGATAGGGTTATGTATGGAATAACACATAGGGCAAATGACCTCCAAGACTTTGCTGGCACATACGCTCTATATTATTGAAATTTTATATGATCATTTTAAATAAATGTGACTCAATTTCGTTGATGCAGCGTTGAATTTTCTCCTTCAAGGTTCGCGTTCTTGTGGGATTGTTGGCATAGACCTTTGATTTCAAACAATTCCATGAAAATTAATCCAATGCTATCAAATCACAAGATATATGGGGCCAATTCTCAAATTTTCGAACTACGGCCGCCAGATTTTCATTATTTTTGAAATATTCTTCAACAATGAAAAACACGTTGTTCTATCGTGTAACGCTCCATTTTTACTAACCCTAAATTATCAGCTGTCAAATGTTTTTAATGGGGTTGAAACACTTTGCTGCACGAATGGTGGCAAATTCAAATCTTTCGTTAATTTTAGGACATCCTTTTTCCAGTTTTTAAAAAAAATCTATGTTCGTATAATGCCCTTTTAATGGATAAATATTGTGGTTGAGCACTTTCCGCCTAACACTTGTTTACAACCTTTATTTCCTCCCTTACCCTCTAAATTGTCTTCATTTAAAATCGTCTTATTCTTTTACATCCTTTCTTCCGCCCCTGAATCATCCTTTCGTGCATAGAAATTTTTGTTAATGATGTAAAGGGATAAGTTTACTTTAAGAATCAATTGACTCAAATTAACTTAATATCATTTGTGCGATTTACTTTTGATTTTACATTTTATTCCATTTCTATATAATATTATTAATTCTTGACAACCAGTAATGAAAATATCTCTGAAATAATTACTTATTAACTTATAATGTATGCTAGCAATTACTCATCGTGTTAATCACCAAATGGAAGAGAATTTCAACGAGGTTCTTGAACTTTTCTTCATGGAGCAGAGTTCTATGAAATTAGGTTCAAGTGACGATATAATCTCTGATCTAATTCTGCCTCAAATTTACTGCGATATTTGATTTCATTCTAAACGCATTACGCAAGTGTATGCTCAGTCATCATAAAATTCGATCCCGAGATTCCACGTTTTAGATTTCCTTAAAAAAAAATTTCGAAAAAAGTCTGTCTATGTGTCTATCTGTGACAACGATAAAATCAAAAACGCTTTGAGCTTGACGGATGAAATTTGGTATATGGTCTTTGCACGAAATTTGTATATTTCTATCAAATTTTGTGCAAAATCCGTTCTGAAAACGTCTATCTGTCCGTCTGTTCGAATATAATTTTGACACTATAACTACAAAAAGAGCTAGATAAATAAAATTCGGTACACAAATTTAACGTCTATAGTATAGATACTTATCAAAATTTGAGTCAACTTCTACAAGAGATTGGCCGTCTAAGGGTCTTTGTTTTCAGAAACATTTAAGCATAACTCAAAAACGCAATGATTTAAATATATTGCCGCAATGAAAAGCTAGAAGACGACTCTCCATGACCGAATGGTCACAGCACTGGACTTATAATCAAGAAATCGCGAGTTCGAATCTCGCTAGCAACGTTGCTATATACCGTTTGTGTAAATATCAATTCCTTGATTTGATGCTTCCCAGTATTTCTTGTTCCAGAAGTTTCTGGACATTTCTTTAGTTTAACAGATAAGTGTTCTGGACTTTTCTTACTGTCTCCAGAAAAGTATTCTGGAACTTTCCCTGCTAGTATAAAAGCAGATTTGTCAGTCACTGGATTCTCGGTTCTGAGTTCAGTTAATAAATTTATTTAGCTTTACTTCTTGTGTGTGTCATTGAGTTCTATACTAAAGTATCTACGTGACAATATAAAATTTAGTTTGGCCCCTTGTGATTACAAATGTTTTTTTATGTCAAATTTTTGTTTTAATCGACTGGGAAAAAAGCGTTTAAAAGAGAAATTCCGTTTTCGGATGCTAAAGAGTAATCGCCAAAAAACTTGCCAAGGTACAAACTACACATTTAGTAAAAATACTGAATTCCCGCCAAAAGTTAGTATTTCATAATTATTGTACGCCCATGCCCCTCAAGGCATTATCTGGATTAAAACCTTTATTATAGAAAGATCATTTTAACTAGAATGTTTTGGGGGTGCACCCCCACTTGTTTTCTTTAAATTTTATGCCTTTGAAAAGTATTGAATATTTAATTACTTTAATACTGAATTCTTGATACTTTTCTTTTACTGCCATTTGAAAGGCTTTTGGACTACGAAATTGTTTTTGTGTTCCTCTAAAAGGTAATTTAACATTTTAAATATGGAAGTTTCTGAAGTTGTTCTACCAACAATTTTGTAAGAATGTCTCTTAAACATTTTTGGAAAATGTCCGTCTGTCTGTCTGTGATAAAGATAACTCAAAAACGCTTTGAGCTAGTTGGATGAAATTTGATACATATTATTTACACCAAATTTGCAGATCACTATTAAATTTTGATCAAAATCTGTTCTGAGGAAGTCCATCTGTCCGGCTGTTAACGTAATAACTACAAAACAAAGAGAGCTTAATATATAAGAGTCGGTGCACAGATTTAACATCTACAGTATAGACATCTATCAAAGTTTGAGCTAGAACCAAAAACGAATTGTCTGTCTGTTGGTTTGTACTTTCAGAAGTATGTCAACACGATAACTGAAAAAACCAATGCCTTAAATATATGAAATTCTGCATGGGACTTTTGAATACAAGTGTAATTTTGTGCGAAATTTTTATTTCAATCGATTGAGAAAAAAGTGTCTAAAGCACCAATTCAGTTTTCAGATACTATTAAATGCGTGTCAGGGAATAATCGGCAAAAAAAGCGCCAAGGATGACACAATGGATTTAGTAAAAATGCTAAATACACGCCAAAAGTTAATATTTCTCAATTATTGTACGCCAACGCCATGCAAGGTGTTCTCTGTCTTGACAAAATTATTAGAGAGTATGCGAGAAAGTTTTGGAGAGACAACTCCCGCTGGTTTTATTTATTGTATGAATGTACAATCGGCAGATATACAAATGTAATTCCAGCAAATATATTTTAAGAGTTAAAAAAATGAGAAACATTGAAATTTATGAAAATTTTGAAGTTGAATTTGTTAACGATGTATGTATTCTTTTCATGCAACAAAGAAATCATTCTTTAAATTATCCAAATATTTTAGCATTAATTAAGTCTGATTAATATACATGAAATGTATATTTGATATAGTTACTAAAATATTT
Source organism: Argiope aurantia (assembly GCA_026543865.1). NCBI lineage: Eukaryota > Metazoa > Arthropoda > Arachnida > Araneae > Araneidae > Argiope > Argiope aurantia. Next base: position 12,690 of record JAPMOR010039234.1, on the reverse strand, counting down.
ATGATAAAAATTGGGTCAAGTACTGGCAGCTGTTTAACTTGCAGAAAAATAATTATCATCTGTTCATTTTAATTAAGGCAGTGGTTTACTGGAGCATGAAAATGTTCTAAAAATACTCAAAATCAATAAAGTGTGCGGAATGAACTACTTTCTTACAGGCTTTAATCAACGTAATTCAATTAAAAATTTTCAAAGAATTTTAATCTGTTTATCATTTGACTTGACTCTCAAGTACCAAATGCATAATACAAGACCACCGTAAAATAACACTTATGATTTCTTTTAGCCATAGATTCAAGCAAGATACCTATAGATTCAATAATTGGGTCTCTTCTGCTAATGAATATATACATTTTTTTTTATCTCTTTAGAATTTCAACGAAATATTAGCTCACGCCAAATACCGTTTTCGTCACGTTCGTAAGATGAAGGGAGGGAAATCATCTTCCCCTCCTTCTTGAAAGAAATATAATTGCTGAGATTTCGATGATTTAAGAAGATGAAGTCATTACTGGTATTGCTTTTCAGGCATTGAAGGTATAAATCATTTTAACCTCAAGTGTTGATTTATTTAAATGATATCTCTGCTGAAATTGGAGGTCTTTGAAAACTTTGCAGTGAAGGTTATGCGAAAAATGTGAAATTATGAAGTGTCAAAATATAAATGAAAGTATCTGGGTAATTAAATCTTAAATTAAATCCTTGAATTTGCTAGTGTGGATGAAATATTATTTATACTCATTAACCAAAAATACATCGTAAGTTTCTAGGTCAGAAAATGTCTTTAGATATTCTAAATTAAGAGGTAAAGGTTATTAGCATAATTTTCTGAATAATTTGAGATTAGCGAATTAGAATTCTTTAAATTACATGAAACATTCTTTGTTTTTGAAATTTTAATATGCATATTTTATTTCAGGATTTTATATAATAAACTAATTAAAACGTTGAGCGAAGCAGGTCATTGTTTAAATAAAATGATCAGATTTCTAAAAACAGTGTTGACAAGCTATAAAAGTTAATAAACGTGTTAAGTAATTTTAATGCAACATAAATTTAATTTTTGATAAATTTCAGTTTGAAGAAATGTTTAAAAGTATGTATTATCCAAAGAAATCTTGAATAGTTCTAGTGTTGCTTTATAACGGGACGTTAATATAACTAAACAAACAAACAAACAAACCAAAGAAATCATATTTGCATTCTGAATTTGTGTATTTAAGATCTTTATTCCACAATTCTTTTGAAAAATTTTGAAAGAAAAACACAGCTACTCTTTAAAAATTGTATATTACTTAGAAGCAATAAAAAGATATAATATATTTTTTTGTCATATAGAAAAGCGAATTTACAATTGCAATAAATTTGTTTGAGAAAATTAATTTATTCCAATGATTAAATTTATAAATTTTGAATACCAAAAGATTTTTTTTCAGTCTCATTTCAGAACTGTTACCTTGCTTAAAGCATAATATATTTTGTCATATGGACAACTATTTTCTCTGCTTTAGGCCCTTTGACCCTATGACGGCTTTGAGACCCTAGATAGTGTATTATGAGGCCCCGCTTATAATAAAATGGTCAATTTAATTTTTGATTCCAACACTTTTTAATTTAATTAACAAGTTAATGATTTATTTTAAGTGAATTATTTTATTATATACATTTGTAAAACTCTAATTATTTTAATTTTTTTTATTCATTTTTAAGATTTATGATCATACGTGATTTACGTTTGAGTATAAGCATAAATGGGTGCTCGCGTTTGGAGATATTGATATTACTAAGTGAATGTAATGAAACAGAAGGGAACGAATTACTAATATTATCCTAATATATTACAATTCATAGAATTTGTATTTTTAAAAAAAATATTTAAATGGCAAATAGGCTAATACACTATCTGCAGTACCACTCCTTAGTTTGTCGAAAATACGCCGCTGTCAGTTCATCTTATATGATTATAAGAAAATTTCATTAGATTGGAAAATTTAAGGCTTTGAATCGGCGCACCCAAAAATATGCAAACATTAATAAATAGTCTGCCTTTATTAATTATGATTTCATATTAAACATACAGGTTCTTACGTTTAAAATAATGCTGAAGAAATATTTTGATTGAATTTTTTAAAATATATTAATGCTGTTATATTTGGCGATGGTAAATCAAGAGCGGGTAGGTTTTTTTACTCTATCTGACATCTCAAAATGACCTGATTTGCTAACTGTCGAGTTCTGAATCATCAATCAAAAGTCCTACAAATCATTAAAGAATGAACCTATTCATACGTCAAAAAACTTGATTTGATTCTTTGATAATTGATGGAGTCGTTTCAGACTCACTTTATAACTATTCGGTTGTGCTCCAAAATCTGAACTTTGCATTTGACTTCAAGGACACTTAGAATTCAGAAATCAAAGTCACTAAATAGGAGAGTAATGTTATGTCTACAAAAGGTCAACGTAACCTTAATTTGCTTTTCATAGTGACATTTTCCCATTAATCTTTAATTCTAGACCAGACATTGACATTTTACATTTATCAATGAATTGAGAGAGTATTCATGTCGCAAAGCTCGCAGTTCAGTGCCACCCCAGTGACACGATCACGATGCAAAAAAAAAAAAAAAAAGGACAAAGAAAATTATTTAAATATAAATAATGATGAACGGAATGAATGTTATTTCTACTAATAATGAAAATCAAAGTATGCCTGAAGTTGGTGCATTTCAGGACAAATCAGTTGCACCGTTGCTACCAAATTTGGCATAAGAGTAGAAACGTGCAATTTGGAACGATTTTTTAATGAAATTTTTATTAATTGAAAACTAAACAAGCTGTTTCGATCTCAATTTTTAAAATATTATCGCAGAAATTCGATTTTTGTATCATTTAAAAATTCAAAAAATTATGTTTTAATATTATAATTTATTGGCATACTAATTTTCTATAAACTTTTGCATTTAAAAAACATTTTGCGCAATTTTCGCCAGTACATTTCATTTCTGAAATGAACTCCTAACAGATTTCCTTTTTTTTTCGACAAATATTTAATTGCTTGTTTTTCTTTCATTTTTGAAAGCCAATAATAAAGGATTTTGCTAATTATCTGCACAGTTTATATCAGAAAGTGAAATTACATTACCACGGAATACAATAAGCGGTTTGAAATAGATTATACAAGCACTCAAATTTTTATGATACTGTGATATAGAATTACCTTATTAATCAAGTTATGTATGAAAAATTTAATTTAAATTAAACTTGA
>JAPMOR010039222.1:12989-31088 GCA_026543865.1 Argiope aurantia | reverse complement strand
AAAGCTTGCGAAAATAACTTATGTTGAATAATAAATTAGAATTTGATAATACTAAATTTTAAATGACTGAGGATTAAGGTGAGCTGCCAGGAAGAGAAAGGGGATAGATTTCCTTGAAAAGTATAGAAGCTATTGCTATAGTTAAAAGAGAGTCCGGATTTCAATATTCTTCAACAAATCTTAGAGGGGAATCACGTAATTTGACTGTCTTTTTGTCTATGTTTGAAATGTGCTGCAATCCTTTTTAAAGCGGTATCCTTAAAAGATCCGATTGGTGTAAAAGCTGCACCTTCAAGATCCGTGGCTGCACTTTTATTTTTCTTACCGAGTTCTGTCCAGAAAAGTCAATGACATGCATGGGCCCTGGAATTTTTTGTGGTTAAATAAGATGCAGTTTGCCCTAGTACTTCCTGTGTAGAGTCCATCACTCTGCCACCACTGAGCGAAATAATATGTTTACCCTGGTACTGAATTTACTAGTATGAATACTCAGAACTGTCGCATATGGGATACTGCAGGTCCTTACGTGCAAGAAAAGACTGCATCCTCATCACTTTACTACATGGTGTGGCTTTACTGCTGGTTTTATTGTCTGTCACTGTTTCTTTGAAGAGGGCACTCCTCAAAGGCATGAAACACTGTCCATCAAGAATGCCCATTGTTGTGAACTTCTTTTTCAGCAAATAATTTTTACCTTAAAGGAATGCGAATGTTCAGAGACTACTTTCTTCATGTAAGATATGCAATCCCCATAATACCTACAATGAAGGAACTAATTCATGCTCACTTTGGAAAAAATCCGGTAATTTCGAAACATGGCAACCTAGTCTCCTCATTTTCAAGATCTGAAACCATGAGCTTACTTATTGCAGATAATCCTGAAAAATCTTGTCAACGGAAAAATATATGAACTGAATAGAGATCAAAAATAACATGCCAAGTTGCTATGCCATTTTAGAAAACTATGTAGCGATTTCTAAAAGTGTGAGAAATACAAAAATGGTAATTTCACTGTGGTAGCTACAGATGCGGTGAAAATATGTTGATTTCTTCTTGCGAATTCTTTCATCTAAATAACTAACACAATACGATCTTTCTTCCCAGTGAACTATCTTTTAAAAATTTCAATTACCCTTTTGGATCGTTCTGCTGTATTACTTATAATATTGCCTAATAGACGTGGTCAATGGGTTACATTCCTGTTATTAAGAAGAGAAACAATAGACGTGGTCTTATGTTCCATTTAATGATAGAACGATTTATATATACATGCTTGTTTCATTACAAAGATCTCCATTTTGAAATATCTCTTAGGGACTCACTTCAAATCTTAATTTATGGATGAAAAATTATATATATATATATATATATATATATATATATATATATATATATATATAACCAAATAAAAAATGAATCCGGCCTGAAGACTTTTTCAAGGGTCACCCTCAGGCAGGGATTCAAAAAAAGGGATTTTTTTCTGTGAGGAAATGTAGACAAAAATGTCTAATAATGATTCCTCGTGACCCGAAAATCCCCTGAAATTAGGCCTAAGAGATATACCATTTAAACAGAAAGGACAATACAAAACAACAAATTAGAAGAAAATAACCACTAATAAGCAAAAATACAATAACAAAATAACAATAAACACTTAAAACACTTTAACCATTAAAGAAAAAACAAAAAGGAAAGAACATACCACCAGCAGCAAGGAAATTTTAAACTATCGATTGTGATTCCCGCTTTTTAAAAACACAAAGCTAAAGGTAAATAATAATTGTAGTCTCCCAGCGCCATCTATTGAGTGATCTAATATGCAAGGAAAGCTCTATTTTTATTTTAGGTAAAGGATTAACCCCAAACCATACCTTGTTTAATTAAAAAGTTGACATTACAGTAATTTTAATCAAATTCATTTTTAATTAAATTTTTAATGAGGTTATTTGATGCTTCAATATAGGAATTTTTGTTATTGCAAACCCTTTTGATCCTATTAACTTGTGAGAAAATTGTTGTTTTATCATTAGCAATTTCGATTTTTAAATCCAGAAAGGTAGCTTCACGTGGATTTTTATTTGTTTCTGTTAAAATTAAATATTTTGGATAGCAATTAGTAACAATATTAGTATTGTCGAAGTTTATCAAAACTAGGTCATCAATACACCTCCACCCGTTTATTAAATTATATTTAATTATTTTTTTTTCTCATAGTAATGTAGGAAAATATTAGCTAAAGAACTTGAGAAAGCTGTTCCCAGGTCACGAATCTGAATTTTAATGGATTAATGGATTTTTATAAATTTTAACTGTTGGGAATAAATATGGATAGTTTAGAGAGCAAGTCTTAATTTTGGTAATTTCTGTTTAATAATTTCTGTTTAATTTGTAAATATTCTTATAAAGAACTTTTAATTAAGGAATATAACTATATCGCAACTTATATGTTAAAGAACACAACTTATCGCAACTTATATGTTTAAGAAGAAAAGTAATTAGATAAAAAAAATGCTAGCTTTCGCAAAAACAAAAAATAATAATAATAATAATAAGACTTGCTCTCTAAATTATCCTTATTTATTCCCAACAGTTAAATTTCATGAAAATCCATTAAAATTCAGATTCGTGACCTGTAGCACTGGCAGTTATAATTCCTATACGGGTAAACATTCAACAAGTTAAGGGAATTCCAATGGGAACATCACTCAATAGATGGCTCTGGGAGACTACAATTATTATTTACCTTTAATACGTTAGCTTTGTGTTTTTAAAAAGCGGAAATCACAATCGATAGTTTAAAATTTCCTTGCTGCTGGTGGTATGTTCTTTCCTTTTTGTTTTTTCTTTAATGGTTAAAGTGTTTTTAGTGTTTATTGTTATTTTGTTATTGTATTTTTGCTTATTAGTGGTTATTTTCTTCTAATTTGTTGTTTTGTATTGTCCTTTCAGTTTAAAGGGTATATCTCTTAGGTCTAATTTCAGAGGATTTTCGGGTCACGAGGAATCATTATTAGACATTTTTGTCTACATTTCCTCACAGAAAAAAAATCCCTTTTTTTGAATCCCTGCCTGAGGGTGACCCTTGAAAAAGTCTTCAGGCCGGATTCATTTTTTATTTGCTTTTTTTATTTGGTTTATTTGATTTTCCTGATAACTTGATTTTAATACTTTTGTATCAATTCCTCTGTGTTTTAGAAGTATCTGCATTTGCGCTCTCTAAATACTATGAAGTTTTTCCTGTTCCTTTTTTGCTTTTGCTTTTAGTTTGAATAAGAAATAATTTTTAGTTACGATTCCGAAACTATTTGGTTTCAAAATATTTCTTACTTTAGATTGATTACTTATATATATATATATATATATATATATGTGTGTGTGTGTGTGTGTGTGTGTGTGTGTGTGTGTGTGTGTGTGTAAGGATATTTTATTTATATATGTAATGATATTTTAAACTCTTAATTTAATCCAAATTAATTTCCAAAACTTTATCTTCATTTAGCCCATAGTAACTTTATTCTAAAAATATTCTCTTATTTCGTGATGCAATTCCACTTTCGATTAAATTAATTCCTCTGTAAAGCTAATGCGCCATCAGAACAATGTATCAAGAGAAAGTGATATTTCCGTTTCTCTTCTCAAGGTCAACACATGTATTACTTTGGCGCATGACTAGAAATCCTATGTTATATAAGGCTAGTGATCATTTGTTCGTCCTTTTTCGCTCCTCTTGCTTGCTGCGTCTTCTTGTGTAAAAAATCATGCCTGCCACTCGGAATAGAATGAAACGAAATTAAAAATACAACGTCTCGTCTATATCTTCAACCTGCACTCTGCTTCAACCAAAAAAAAAAGTTACATATTATTTTGCCGGCAGCATTCAAAAACATTATAGATATAAATGTGTGTTTACACATACTCCTTTCCTCTATCCCATAGAGGAGATATGCAATCTCCAATTACATCATCTCCCCCATCCAAATCCTTTTCAATTCCTCGGCGCGAACATTATCAATGCACCTTGGCGAGCGCGATCTCATCGGGCAGGAATTTATGATCTGAGAAGCAAGCGCCACGCAGGACAGGTTCTGATAAATATTGGTTTGCATCGGATCGAAGTAATGATTTAGAATCGCGCACAGTTTGATGACAGTATCGATCAATCCGTCCGCACTCTGTCAACCCTGCCAAAGTCCCTGGGGACATCATCAGGGCCCGGACCATAACCGGAGGCTCGTAAAGACGCTGGTTCCTGTTTACCCAGTCGCCGCCGCGGGCAGGGCCTGTTTATTCGATTTTGACTACTCTGTATGCGGTGGATCATGGAAACCGTCTGGCTCAGAGAGGAAACTGAGAGTTCTCGGGATCCTTGGGCACGAGGAATTTTGTGGAATAAAAATGGCAACGGAACAAAAAAAGAACATTAATTTACAGAAAAACCAATTTTGTACCTGTTATTAACTATAATTTTGTGGTATAAAGGATTAATTTAAAGTTATTATACAAAGTAAATTAGAAATTAAAGTAGCTATACCGCCATATTTATACCGTGAAATTTATTAATTTTTCATTTAAAATTGGACCTTTCTTGAAATATTAAAATGTGTGCTTTTAGTTGGATAGTAAATAATATATTTTTAGAATTTAGAATAATAAAATTTTAGAAATGTTTAGAATTTTTTAATTTAGAATAATAAAATTTTGAATGAATCTCGAAAACAATTTTTGAAACTTTCGTAATTTTTTTAATTAATTTAATATTAAGTAAAATTTTGATATTTTTCAAAAATAAAAAAATTATTTGCATATTATTTAAAAAGTCAATTAGTCATCTTTTTAATGATTTGTCTACATTTTCCCTTCATTTCAATTAACTTTAAAGATATTTTTAACCATAATTTGCATCAATATTTTCCCTTCTTTAATGAAACTCAAATCATTTTAACTGCTGCTACAAATAATAAATGGCAATGGAAAAAAAAAGAGAATATTAATATATAGAAAAATGAAATTTCGTAAGGATATTAAGGTCAACTTTATAGTATAAAGTCGTATAATTTTGTATAATAGTCGTTTAATTTGATTAAACGACTATTATACAAAGTAAATTAGAAATTAAAGTAACTATGCCACTATATTCAAACCGTGAAATTTATTAATTTTTCATTTAAAAATTAGACTTTTATTAAATATTAAAATGAATGCTTTTAGTTGGATAGTAAGTAATAAATATTCAAATTTATAATAAATCTCGAAAAAATTTTGAACTAGTAACAATTTTTAAATATTTAAATATTAAGTGAAATTTCGATAATTTCTGAAAATGACAAAAAATCAATTGTGTATTATTTTCAAATTCAGCATGTTTTTAATGATATCGATTGAGTTGTCTTCATTTTTTTCCTTAATTTCAATTAACTTTTAAAGATATTTTTAACTTTATTTTCCCTGTTTTAATGAAACTCAGTTCTCTTTAACTGCTGATACAAATAATAAATGGAAATAAAAAAATATTAATATATAGAAAAACAAATTTTGTAATGATATTAACTTCAATCTTGTGGTATAAAGGATTAATTAAAAGACGATTATATAAAAAAAAATTTGATTTTAAAGTAGTAATTTTTTTTCATATGCGTACCATCGAAAATTTGTTAATTTTTGATTTAAAAAATTAAATTATTAATAATATATTAAAAGGGATGCTTTCATTATATAGTAAATAATGAATATTCAAATTTGGAATAATTTCTAATCGTCTTTCATTCAGGTATCAGGCATCGAATATTTATCCTACCAAAATGTAAGGAGATCGGAAATACTATTTTAAAACATCTTTATTAATGTATAGTTCTATGATTGAAGTTAAATTTATTATTATGCCAATATCATTTAATTAAGATTTAATGAATGATTGCCTGTTAACAACAATTATTGTGTTGAAAAATGTCGTTAAATGTTTTGTAATTGCTCTCAATTTTTCATTTCTTTATTAATGTTTTTGAAATTTCCTAATGCAAACATGTAGCCTGTCTTTCCTAACGTGATGACATTTTTTTTTATTTCCTTCAGCTTTCATTGAAATAAATATAAATATATGCATGTGTGTTACGATAAATGTAATAAACTGGTGATTATGTATAATTACCGATGAATATTCATAATCAACATTGATGATTATTCATAACCAACAATATACTTTTGTGATGATACGATCATTATGAATAATGACTGTTAATTATACATAATCACCGAGTTATTGACATTTGCTCTTACATATATACCCCTCCGTGAGTTAATTACTATATTGTTATATTAGTACTGATGAGTCATGTAACTTAACGCTGCTTTGTTTTTAACTAGTGAACAAGCATCAAAATCCATGAATTTTGATGAAAAGTAAACACTGCAATTATGATATTCGAATAATACTGATCAAAATTTCTTCGAACCTATAGCTCACTTTCTGAATTATACAAGTAATTCCTTATGGATATGGGAATTCGCATTATTTCCTTAAAATAAGAGTTAATGTTGAATGTTCATACTAGAATTGTAATTGGATTAATTTGATTGTATTAATTACTAGCCGCCTTTGGCGACCAGCCCGTTCGCCAGTATTACCGCTCGCTACAATTTTCAATTAAATATTTTAAGTAACTGGTCTCTTAATAGATTCTCAAATAAAACATTTTTAATCTTCTAATTTTGATAGTCATACCAAACTTACTAAAGGTTTTCATGCTAAAGGCTTTCCAAATTAGCTGTGTGGCCCTGATTTGAATGGATATCCTGTTCTTATTAAACAAAACTTGCCTTAAAATAAAACTGATTTATTGGATTAATAATATAGAGAGTGTAAATGATCATAAAATAATTTTTCTTGAATTTATTTTTTAGAAAAAATAATATTTCATATTTGTTTCATTTCCTACAAACACGTGCCGAAAATTATATTTTTGCAGATTTCATTTCCCAAAAGATTTAATTTATTTTTAATTGGAGCTTTAATCAATGTGATGGCAACGCTTTGAAAAAAGCTAATTTTTTCCCATGAATGTGAAACGTGCTCGTGCAGCTTAATTTTCATTTTTATTTTGTACGAAAAAAATTATTGAAAAACATAGTTAAAATATTTATTTAAAAATTCAGTAAAAATAGAAATTTAATTTTCAGGTTAAAATATTGGTATCATTTAAAAGATAAAGTTTTGATCTTTAACTTCATGTAAAAATCTTTTTTGTGCGGTATTAATTTCGGAAGTTATAGCAGAAACACGCCAAAATTTCGCTTAATTTTTAAATAAATAAAATTCTAATTAAAAATTCTAAAAAATAACCCCCATATGCACATTTCCGGCCTCCAAGGTATAGACGTGGCAAATTTGGTAGTTGTAGGTTGAATGGTCTGGCCTGTAGAGCGCCAACACACACACACACACATTGAGCTTTATTATAAGTATAGATAAAGATTATTAGTAATAAAACAGAATGCGTGACTGCATATTTCTACTGGCGCTCCATTAGATAGACCTAGAGTACCAAATTTTATACAAATATGTTTTCGAGGGTGAGAATATACAACTAGAAGGCAAAATTTAAAACTTTTCTAACTTTTAATTATTTAAATTTTGAATGAAGTTTTGTCTTTTTTCAGAAAATTAAAGGGACAAAAATAATTTGCAACAGTAAAATTTTTAAAAAAATCAATTTTTTTTCAATTATTTTAATTGAGCTGTTTAAATTTATTGGTAACTAGCGGCCTTTGGCAACCGGTTCGAAAATCTTAATGTTCGTTAAAATTTTAATAATTAAATATTTTATGCCATTCCTACTTTAATAGATTCTTCATCAAAATATTTTAAAACTTCAAATTTAGATAGTCATATAATTCATTCATAATATTGTGAAGGCCTTCAGTCATAACGTAATATGTATCTAATTTTCTGTTAGCTCCCGTAGAATTTATGCCTTAAATTAAAGTGGAAAAGATTAATATGCAATTAATATAACAATATTTTTTACTGAAACAATGCATTTTTTTAAATATTATTACTGAAAACAGAGTCACTGAGCGTTTAAACTTTATGGACACTAAAGAATATCTTCCTCAATTTATGTAATATCTCAAGAATTTGTCAACAGAATTTTCTCAGGTTCATCATAAGCAGATCGATTAGTTAACAATGTTTAATTTTAATGCATCAAACACTAAGAAAATAAAACGAATCGTTTAAAATAATCGGTAGAAAACAGGTTAAAAAAACTACTTAAAAAACGACGTACTTAAAACTATAAGCATATACAAAAATATATAACTAATACAATTTAAAATAAATATAAAAATATATAATATACAATTAAATACAATTTAATTACAAAAGCATACAACTAACATAAAAATAATTTAAATTAACTCCGCATCCGCTGATAATAGTTGTCAACAATCAGAACTCAATGCGCATGAGTGAATTTTTCTCGCCAGTTACGGTAACGCAAATGGGGGAATTTTTCTACGTCAGTTGGGGTTACGCTATGCAAATAAGAAATTTTTAATTTCCTTTATTCTGTTATATTTTAATTCAAAAGTACTTCAGAAAGAATCTGGAAGATCGATTAATTAGCAATATTTAATTTTAAATACATCAAACATTAAGAAAATGAACAGAATCGTTTGAAATAATCGGCTGAAAAATGTTAACCTAGCCTCATTGGCGTGGGGGAAAAAACTGAAGCTTTACTCATTTGGCGGTGGCGAAAATGAACATTTTTTAGCGGGAAAGTTAGTTTTTAATGAATAATTAAAATTCTAATTAAAAAATCAAAAAAAGGGATCCCAGGTGCACATTCCCGACCTCCAAAGTATACATGTACCAAATTTGGTAACTGTAGGTCAAACGGTCTGGCCTGTAGAGCGCCAACACACACACACACATTGAGCTTTATATATTTATTTTGATTTTATGACAATATTTTCCCTGCTTTAATGAAACTCAAACCATTTTAATTGTTGCCATATATATATATATGGATTTTTTATCTGAATTTTCCTTTTACTATCGATAAACAAGATATTTTTAGATTTAACTCATTTTTCCACAGTAAATGGATTTCTATTCAAATTATTCTTTTAAAATAATTTTTGATTATTTTAAGAATTATATTATAACTAACAACTATTAAGTCAACTACAACATTCATTTTAACACTTTTCTCTTTCATTAGTATAACTGAATGCATAAAAAATATATTACAGCACTTTTAGATTGAAGGTATTTATACGGTGATAGGTTTTTTTATTGAATCAAATAAATTTTTATTGATTAATATTTTGAGATATAACCTAAAGTAGGAAATACAGTCTGTAGTACAAAAGAAACTTCAATCTGAATTATTTTACTCTCTACTACTATATTTTCAGTAACGATGGAAAAATGTTTAACATTCATTCATTTTAATACTGTTTTTCCTTTTCATTAGTGTAACTGAATGCCTGAAAATATATTACATCACTTTTAGCTTGAAGGTATTTATGTTGTTGTAGGTTGAATTTTTTTATTGAATCAGATATATGTTTATTGATTAATCCTTTCAGATATAACATAAATCAGGAAATATAGTCTGTAATATGCACAAAACCTCAAACTGAATGATTCTAATCTCAATTCCTATATTTTTATGAGGATATTTTGATTCAAAAAGCATGATATTAAAGCAGTTGGCATTTCTTCACTTCCTATCTAAAATTAAATCTCACAAATTAAAGGAAACGACAGTAAATTCGAAAGGCGAAATGAGCATGACTGTGTGAAACTTCTAAAATAGTCTGCAAGTCTATCGAAATCTCAAAATTAAAAATAAACTTTTCAAGACGTCACTACGATAAAGTTACCTATAAAATATTTATGCGACTTTTCTGGGAACAGCAATGCTAACAAACTGATTAGGAACGACGTATAGTATAATATATGTACATTTCATCAGTATTGTTTTAGACAGCATGTAATAGCTAACAACTTGTGTACAATATTATAATAACGTATGTTCATCCTAAAGGAAGAGACATTAGCTTTGGCATTTGGAGAATAATAAATACACACTATATATATAATGCCATTTATGTAAGTTTATACAAAATGCTTTAATAGCATTTATTAAAATATTATACAAGAGCTTAGATGTTTCCATAGAATGAAATAAGGATATCAAAGAGGAAATGAGAAACTGTCTGCTCGGTTTCCGGTTCCTGAGAATAATGTGCATTCGGCTGAAATCACCAAAAGCTAGCAGAAATGAGTCTTATAAAGGACTCGTCTCCTTTAGTGATTGCTAGGATTAATGGTTGCTGAAAATGTCAATTAAATATTTTTATAACGTTCTTTCAATGGCACTCTCAGGAAAATATAACAACAAAATTTTGTGAAACATATAATTCATATTATTTTAGATGCATTTCCTTAATATTTCTATTTTTATTTTTACAAATCCGATTATATCAGAAGAAAGAGCAGTATTTAAACATGTGGCATGATTTTATTTATGCTTTATTTGTTTATCTATATTGCCATTTGATTCGAAAGTCAAACCTTAATTACCACCATCACAAAATTTCTAAAATTTTATTAAAAGAATGCCTTACACTGAAACCCAATTCCATTAAAGAATCGCCGTGTATTCGCGCTTGGTCTGATGACATATTTCAAACTCCTCTTACTGGTGTGTGAGGCAAAAGGGGGATAGGGAGGTGCCAGCACAAGCACGTCCTAACCATTTGACAAGAGTTCAAAATTAAGAGGTCAATAAGAAAATAGCCTTAATGTTGCTTTCAAACAGGAAGTTAATGTAAATAAACTAAATTAAAACTGCCCAGGATGGAAAAATAAAAGGAATCTTCATAAATTGATAATCTACCTCATACCCCCATTGGATTGGTCTGGTTTCTCTATATTGGATATATTGATAAACAACAATAAAAAGAATGTCTGGTTGAGATATTAGACGCAACAATAAAAGGGATTTGGATTTCATTTCAACAAATAAATATAGTAATTGTCACTGATTTTTGCTTTTTTTGTCAATTTTATATTTTGTTATAAATATTATAAATGACTGGTTGTAACTGATACTTAAAATTTTTTTTTTAATTTGGTTTAAAATAGAAAAAACACACGACGACAAAAAATTGATAGCATTGGAAAGATAAGTTTTGGAATTTTAAGATGATATAAAAATCATTTTTGTGCAGTAATTCAGAAAATTACCTGAAGTTATAGCGTAAAAACATTAAACCATTGCTTAAATATCACTTAAAAACATTCTAATTAAATTAAATTTTTTTCAATTTTTTTATGAACCAAGTTGTAGATTAAATGGTGTGGAGTACAGAGCATCAATATGCACACTTGTTCATTTTAATTATTAAAAGTGATGACTGTTATGAATAGTTACAATGGACCGTCTGATTGCATGACGTCATTTGTTTACCCTTAAATCTGTAAGTTCACTTATAAGAGGATAAAGCATTGCGTGCGCTTTATTTCACCGTCTTCACCGTCTTAATTTGTGATAATGAAGAGTTGCTGTTTCACAATTACAAATGAAGCTGTTAAGAATTTCTTGAGTGCTTTCCTTATCTTTATCATGATCTTAAACTACGGGAGCATATGAATTTCTCAAAAGTTATCAGATGATTTTGTTCAGAATTAATCATGCATACTGAAATCATTACAAGTAAAATTATTGAATATATATTCTATCAACTTGATTGCCTGTCATCAAAACAGTACATTAGCTCACAATGATCAGCATACTGGATTGAAATTTATAGTGTTCCTGTAACACTGCCAAAACCTGCTTGCTAAGTTTTGGCAAATTATTTTAGGCCATTTACATTAATTCTCCATTTTCTACAAAATGGGCTGAAATACAAAACATAGCTGTAGGCTAATCATTATAACTGTGCATGAATATGAACATTCTTGGATTGAAATTCGTTATTTTGTAATAAATTGAATGTGCAATATTTTTTTTAGATTCTAAAATATGAAAAATCTGACATTATAATAAGATTAAAAACATGTTTGTAGAATATTATATCTGTTTTTTAACTTTATTTCAACTTTTTTTCCAAAAGTTCAGCATTAATTTTCAAGAATTACAATCTCCAAAAAGTTGTCCATTGTGTGGGGTCGTTGAGGGATTCAGTAAAAAGTCCGAATAAGTGCAACAGTTATCGGTTACGTTACACACAGACAATTTACACACAAAATTTTGAATAAATTTGTGATATAAGTAAGAGCATGGATCAAAGCTTGCAGTACATGCTGTCGCTAGATCTGAACTCCTGATAACGGCACAAGGCTTCAGAGGGCGCTGCAAGTCATCATAGTCAATTACGGTTAGCATTACAAGAGAGGCTACAAATGTAATCTTACAAAAATAAAAATATTTTTAATATGAAAATAAATATATTGTTTTTATATACTTTTTATAAGCGTATAATGATAATGTTTAATGTCAATAGTATTATTTTTATCAGAGAGAAATTCCAAGCCTAATAAAAATTTCAAGAAGGCAATTTTCAAGTACCGGGAGAGTAACAGTTTGATTTGGTTGCAATAAATAATTTCTGATACTTATAATTCATGTCTCTTGGTAATATTTCATAAAATATTTTTTACATATTTATAATAAGATAAACTTTCAACCATAGATTGTGCAATCAATTGCAAAATTTGTATTTACAATAAAAATATTTTATATGCATGAAAAATTGTGCAAAAACATAATTATGAAAAAAATTACCCAGTTTGCTCCTTTAATTTCAGCATCAACAGTAAGCAACAATATACAAGACGCTTTAAATTTCCACCAGGCTGATTGAAGTACATATAGATTTCACAATATTATTTAATAACTAATTTTATTGTTTACTATGATGTTTGTTCAAATTATATGATATTCTAATTTTCAGAAAAAAAGAAATTTATTAATATTTGTAAAATTTTTCTATTACGCTGATGTATTTTAAACAAATTAGTGCGAAATATAATAAAATTTGTTATTCAAATTTTTTCTTAACACTAAGGAAGCTAAGCAAGTAGTTCCTAAATATGAGAATTGCTGCCTTGTGAAGCCTAAGCTAATTCACCAAATCACAAGGAAGCCGTCATGTGTTTTGTATAATTTTGTTTATCAACAGTAAATTGTTTCTTATCGACACTAAATTATTGTTTATTGGCACTAAATTGTTGTGCATCGACACTAAATTATTGTTTATTGGTACTAAATTGTTGTGCATCAACACTTATTTTGTTATCGACACTCAATTGTTGCTTATCGACACTTATTATCATAAAATCAAAGTGTCACAAGAAAATCGAAATGAGAAAGAATTGTAGGAGGCTGAACCCAGTTTAATTTAAAGGTTGGATAAAATATGTAAAAGTTAATAAACTCATTAATTTTGCTTGTTAATATACTTAGTATACTATTAGTCTACTCTTACAGTATACTATTTAATACAGCAGTTAAGATTAAAAATAAAATTTGATGGTTGCTTAAACAAAAATTATTAGAC
Organism: Argiope aurantia; assembly: GCA_026543865.1. Lineage (NCBI taxonomy): Eukaryota > Metazoa > Arthropoda > Arachnida > Araneae > Araneidae > Argiope > Argiope aurantia. The sequence goes on along the minus strand of JAPMOR010039222.1, from coordinate 17,513 downwards.
AGCGCAGGTCCGCCTAATAATTTACTATTTAAATTTACTACCAGATCTAGGAAAACAGACTCATCTGATATAGATAAGCATTTAGAATGTACATTAAAAATGAAAATTTAGTTGAAAGAAATTCACGAGATAAACGGGAAAAATCTGAAAACCAGATCTACATTAAGTAGTAATAGAGGCAGTACAACGATTTATGACGATTATAAGATTTAATATACCATGCATTTTGCTGCAAATATAAATCTTTAAGCAATAAAAATAGAAAAAAATATAATCTCTTAGTAATATCACTAAATCCCTGAAGCTTCCATGCACTGAACTGTAACTCCATTTTCTGTCGAGAAAAGATTTAAAATTATATTTATAACATTTAATAATTACTCTGCTTAAATTCAATTTAAATGCATAATGATTTTATTGTTCATATTTAAATTTGCTACCATAAAGTAAAAGCGTCGCATGAAAATCAAAGTGAGAAAGAAAAGCCATAAAATTTGAAAGCCTTAAGTTTAGAATTAGTATTCCCTTTGGGACCCTTTAAATTAAATATTTTTCAATTCATGTCAAAATAAAAATAAATAACTTTGAAAAATTTTAAGTAGATTTAAATAATAAATGGAACGTACTGCGTGTTTTTTTATATAATGGTAATGGATTTTTCTTTGATATAAAACACATCTTATATCTACACATTTAAAAACATCAGGTTCTATTGAATATTTTTCCCAAGTTTTTCTTGCATTTCCAATGGATTTTAAATTAACTAAACTGAATATTAAGATTATTTTTCTAATTTAATTTCTAATTAAAAAACGGTAAACGTTTAAGTGCCAAAAGCAAATCAAATTGTCAAATTGGGAAATGACAAAAAAATTGATAGCCCTACTAACCTCTTTACACTTTATTTTGAGCTATTTAGTAGACTACTTATTTTTCATTTTTTCACATTATAAAGAATTTCTCATACGATTTATAGATTAGGAAAACAGAATTTTTCGCCACTTGCATCCACTGCCCATTTTAGTTTTAAATTAGGCAATAAAATGCAAACATAATCTACAGAAAACTATAAAAAATTACCTACAGTCTTTAAAATTGCGATTAAGGAAGTAAGATAATCCCATCAAATATCTTACGCCAACTTAATTTCTAATTGTATTTTTACTGATGTGAAATAACCGTGATTGAATCCCTGTTTTGCCTAGGCATCCAGAGATATCTGAATGACTGGCATCAGGATAGCAAGATCGGAAATTTAAATAAAGTTCAAACACCCATATTCGGATCACCGACTATAGCCCAAACATTAAGTCATCGGAGGAGAAATAACTTTATCCCCTTTGCTCATTTTGCACTCATAGTGAACCCCAAAGAGGCTTCAATAATATGTAATCATAACAGAATCACCCGAAATCTATTTTATCAAGCGAGATGACCTGAATGATCCAGCAGTTGTGATGATCACATCGATACAGAGAAAAACGAATAATATTCTTTATTATTGCGCCATACTTAAGAAGTATGTCATCAGAGTGGAGGTAACTCAATCCTTATTTTTATTTTGCAAGGTAGATAATATCTACTTATTTATAGATTTGCTAAGAAATATAATATTTAGTTAAAGATTTGCTAATAAAGATAATATATACATATTTATCCGGCAATTTCTTCGTGCCATATCTGAGTTCACTCAGATGGAATTCATTATTTGTAAGCTTAAAGTGATTAGATTACATAAGTCATCATGTTTAAATAAAGGTATTACATATTCTTATAATGCAATCTTTCTGAACTATTTTTCATATCTTACATATATTAAGGGAATAACAAAATGTATTGTGCTTTAACTAAATAAAAATGAAATCATTGAAATAAGTCAGTTTCTGTTCAATATTCTGATTTTCACATTTCCATCATAATATTTTTTTTATTTGAAGATGAAAATATCACAGTTTTTAGACAAACAAATAAAATTTCTACTTCATTATTATAACGTTTTATGAGATAAATTCAGTAAACACAAAGAAAAAAATATTTATACTTTCCTCAATGGATAACAATAACAAAAGAAAAACCCAATCAAATATCACTTTCGAGTTATTTCCCAGAACATCTCCACAGATAATGGGGAATTATTATGACAGACACGTTTATTCATTCCAAAAGACAAAAAAAGAATGATAATTCAAAAGATTTCCACCTAATCAAAAATGATTTATTAGATTATTTCACTCGTCAGTCAGTCTGTAAGAGATGAGCAATGGTGAAATAACCAAAAGCTGTTCGAGAGAAAGCTTTATAACGCTTATATCCAGGGATTTAAAACATTTTATTGTTTCTTCAATTGCATCCAAAAAAATGTGACTTCTTCCGTTGCACTGTTTTTCTTCTTCTTTCTTTCAATCGAATCTAAAACGAAGAATCAAAATCAAATTACTTTCTTCTTCTTCGCTTTATCTTAAAAAGTCTCGATATTAAATTTGCTGGCATTCGCAAGATTGCTTTCAATGCCTAGTTTTTATATCACTCTAGAATTTAAATTGAATTATAGATTTTACGTTGCAGAAACTAGGAACTGTGTTTCGAAAAAGAACGGTTCGCTCGCCAAGTAAAAGCGCTGAGAACATTGATTTACTACATGCCACATCGACAACATACATTATCTCAATAATGTATGCTAACTTATCTATTCAGTAAAATGGGTTATTTGTCTTCCATATTTAGCTTTTAAGAGATTCGCTCCAACCATTTTGCACGGCAGAATATATTTGTTTAAGAGCATATTCTATCCATATTTGCTCGCAACGGCCTTCTTGATAATGTTCGAATGCATTAGTAAATTATAGAATGAATGCGTGCCGGTATGCATGTTGAATCATCTTGAACTGTCAGAAGTGGTGAACTCGAAAGATGTTTGCAATTGCAAAGACCGTCATTTAATATCTTATAATTTTAAATAATATTTGCTTTGGTTAAAAGAATGTTTTGATTCACATCAACTTCTTATCCCATAGACTTCAGTTCCGATCAGAGCAGCTTTTAAGTTTCTTAAAGAATGCATCCCTCATTTTATGATTATTCGAAATTGTTAGAACAGAATTCTTAAAAAATCTGCTTGTTTAGGCATTTAACAAGTCATTACTAATTAATGTCTTTGTTGAGACGCGTTTTCTAAATAAATATATAATTCACATCTTAAATTCATTTTAATTAATATTTTATTTGTATTCCAATTTACGTCTGCACAGCGCAGAGCTGCTACAAGCAAAATTCTGTTTTGATTAGAAAATTGTGTAAATAGATTGCAAAAATATTTGACTTCGGATTTCTAAATAAATACAAACAACATAATTTATTTTTCTCTGTATTTTTTAAGTTTGACATGGTGGAATGGATTGATTCTGGAAAAGAATTATAAACTAAATGAATTGAAACTAAAATGATCCTGGACTCTGAAGACAAAATAAATCTCATTATCAATCTCAATACTCAAAAATATTTTAGGTTTTTAGTTTGGTTACATTAACGTCCCATTTTTAAAACAACACTAAGGCTAAAGCACATTGGGGTGGACTCGGTAATTTTGAACAGCGGTCAGATGGCGAGGACAGCATCTGATCTGGCACCCGTTTCTCCAGGCTTCTGCACCGCACCAGCAGGAGAATGTTTGGCCCTGATGGATTTAGCGTGCACCAGACCCGTTTACACAACGTTTCTTCGGTGAAATCGAGTCTTGAATCTGAAACTCTTTGGTTCCGAAGTTGAGACCTTATCACCAGGTCACAACAGCCCCTGCAAAATCACTTTAGGAGTAAGAATTCAAATATTTCAATAAAATGAAGGATAATAACCTCAGTCTACTCGAAAAGTATCTATTGAGTAAAGATAGGTTACAAATTCCATTTCATAATTTTTAATATAATTAAGCGGCATTAATTTCCTTTTTTTTTATCGCGTTTTGATGATAAAACATTCTAAATTAAAAGATAGAAATCCTTGCATACACCACAAATTTCTATAATTCATTGTATGCCCAAAGATGTATATCATATAGAAGCTCAAAACAAAAGGCTAAAATGATTTGTTGTGTGATGTATTTGCAAATGACAATAGTAAATATGTAAAAGTACAAAAGAAGGCAAGTCGCAATAAGAGTGACAATATTATGAAAATGAAGCAAAGTACAAAATATAAAAGCAATATTATTTGTCATAAGTAAAAATAAATATTGCACCAAGAGATGAATGCATAAAAAATGTGGTTATTTATAAAACTAGTGTTTAGATGAAAGACCCACATAAAGGATGAAAATGCAAAATAGATAAAGGCACAAGAATCTATTGTACAGGAATTTAATTTCTTAAGCAATGCATTATAAAGAGTCCTTACAAGAAACATTGATTTTCCATATAAATTTGGTGAATGATATCCCGTCTGCTTTACATACCACATTGATTTGAGTATCATTCATATTTTATATGAATGTCCACATTTTAATTATTATAATTCTTAGAATTCCTTAAC
>JAPMOR010039216.1:77034-107224 GCA_026543865.1 Argiope aurantia | reverse complement strand
AATCGGTAAAAAGTCATTAAAATAGTCCTTGTTGATAAATATTAAAAAAATAACTATTAATTAATTATAATAATTATAAATAATTATTAATAATTATAATAATTCTAAATAATTATAAATATTTATTAATAATTATAATAATTATTAATAATTATAATAATTATAAATAATTATTAATAATTATAATAATTATTAATAATTATAATAATTATAAATAATTATTAATAATTATAATACATTAGTAAATATTAATACAAATAATTATAATACATTAGTAAATATTAATACAAATAATTAGAATAAAATATCAAAAAATAAATACTTTTTTAAAGTTTTTCATTAATTAGAAAAGAAAATAAATGAAGGAATTTTGACTTCAAATCTGAATAATTAACGATTCAATCCTTTTGAGTTGTATTTCTCCTTCTTAGACAAAGTAAAAATGAAATACCCCTGGAAAAAATGAAATTCGATCCCCAAGTATTTTTGAGTTCTCATTTTCACGGAAAGACAGACGGATATTTTCCAAAAATATATTTTTCGAACTGAGGGAGGTCTGAAAGGTGGAGATTGTCAGAATCTCGAGGTCGAATTTTTTGACGATGACTATATTTTCTCTATACTCTGTATAGGAGAAAGTAAAAATCAGCTAATGCACATGCCAAATGATTGTAAATAAACATAGTCGATACTCCAAAGACAAAATCGGAAGAAGCCAGAGGTGGTTAAAGTTTGATAAACGCTCGGTGATATTACTTCGATAAAAAATTGCCCTGGTCTACTTTAATAAGTATAATTCTGGACATAAGTTGCCAGATATTTTCCCCATAGAATGTGTTTTCTTTAGAAAATGTAAAATTAAATTAAAACTTAATAGTGAGCGTGATCTTCCTAAAACTTTCTAGCAAACTCACTAATAAAAATTCTATACCAAAGAAATCCTAGCATGGCATTGATGTACAATAGTTATAAAATATTTACTTTTGGCTTGAATTTAGCACTTGTACTGGATAAATCCTGTGATATTTGCCGAAAAATCCCAGGCATGCGTTTTAATACTATCCGGAAAGCGAATTTGTGTTTTACACTTTTTTTCTGAACCGACTGAAACAAAAACTTGACGTAGAGTTACAATAGCAGTCACAAAATCCCATGCAAAATTGATATATTAAGTTGTTGCGATTTTGAGTTATTACATGTGTCTGTAAATAAGGTCCGACAGAGGATAAAATCGTTGGTGAATTTGGCACGAAATTTGATAAGTTTCAATACTATATACTTTAAATAGATATACTATAGATATATTGATGATGCCGTGCCAACATTACTACGGAAAGAGGGGTGCAGTAGCGTCTAAGGGTAAAGTCCCCTGAACACCGGAGAGCAGAAGTGTGACTTCTAGCTCGTATGAAAATGATACTGACACACTCGCTTGCACAACCCCTTTTTACAGGAGACTCATTCACAAGCCTCACAAATAGAACACAGGGTGAAGAACAACCATGCCCGAACCAGAACTCGAACCCGAACGCCCAGATCAAGAGGAAGACGTACTACCCCTAGGCCAGGACTTCGGCTGGAGATATATTGAATTTTATAAATCTAACTCTCCCTCCGTTTTATAATTATCATATTAATTTATATTCAGACAGCCGGACAGACAGAATTAATTTGAATGGATTTTGTTCAAATTTTGATAGAAATTTACAAATTTAGTGTAATCTACAAATTTAGCATGCGAGATTTCATGCATCTAGCTTAAAGAATTTTGAATTTTCTTTATCATAGACAGACATATATTTTCTAAAAAGGTGTTTTGGAACTCAGGGAGGTATAAAACGTAGAGATTCGTAAAAATCACGAGTTCGAATTTTTGGACTATCACAATATCTGCTCTACACGTCGTATGCGAGAAAGTAAAAGAAAGATATTCCCATTAATTTTACGAAATATAAGGAACAAATTTACAACTGATCAGAGACAGACGAATTACGAATTTTCACTTACTGTTTATTTGAAGGCTAAGCGAGATTTGTATTCCCAAGTAGAATATAGGCAAATGAAAACAAAAAAATTGGAATACCAAGTAATTAAAATAAATTAAAATAAATATTATTTCCGAAATATAGTTTATAGCACCCTTTTCAAAATTGGATGAAAGCCACCTCTGAATTTTTGGAGAAAGAAAATGCATATTATGAATTGAGCCTTTACTTCGAAACAACGACGAATTACTCTGATATAAATCCCTAATTTACCTCAGAAACTGGCGAGGAAACCCAATTAAGTATTTGGTCATCTTCAATGGTAGCATTTATCGCCAACACATTAATAACAGTAGAACGCCATTTGGCGCAAAGTGTTTCAGAAACTGCTAGGAATTAAGCAAGGAAGATTCAAGATTTTAAAATGCACTGAATTAATGCAGAGAATCAATCGTCACGTTTAGGAACTAAAGGGTGGACATTTTGAAGCCTTTGTTCTATTACTTAATATTTGGACGTAGCGTTTACTATGCCATTTGGCGTTAATGGTGGCATATGAAAGTAATGTTTCTAACTTACCTCAAAGCATAATTTCAATCTTTAGCAGTGTCATTAGTCAAGATGGTAATCAATATTCTTTGAATAATTTACAGATTAAATTCTGCTTATTAGTTGTGCAGTTTATAAAGAATTAGAAAGAGAAATTACAGAACCTTGTAAAATAATATTAATTGAAAATAGATCTTAAGGTTTTAATGACATTATTATGTCATGGGACTTGATCACAGGAAAAAGGTTTGATAATGGATAAGAAGGATAATGATTCTACTTACTTTAAAGCATAATTTAATTTTTTGGCAAGGTTATTAGTCAAAATGGTAATCAATATTCGGTGAATAATTTATAGATTAAAATGGAAATTTCACAGGATGCTAAATTCTGTTGTACAAAACCCATTTTTACAACATTCTGCATTTTAATATATTGTCTCTTAAATGATAGCAATATAGTTACCATCTGATTGTTTTGAAAAAAATTAATTAATTTTTTTGCATAATTTACAGCAATAAACTTCAGTACAATGATATTTAAAGCATTTTCACTTTTCATTAAATTATTAATCTCTTGATTTGAACAGAAAACATTATGCTTATTAGTTGTGCATTATATGATTTAAAAGGGGAAATTAAAGATATTCAAAAACAACGTTCATTAAAAAATTGGTTATTAAGGTTTTAATGGCAATATTATGTCATGGGACTCGATGACAGGAAAAAGGTTCATGTACACATTAAATATCATATGTGTAAGCTTAACAAATTTCACTTAATGGCCCTATTTGACTCTTAAAAATGCTTTGTTAAGGGAATGAGGAGACATAAAATATTTTTATCGAAATTAAACACATAGTATATTTCCAATGAAAATATAGTCGCAAAAGGCGGCTAGTCCAAAATAATCAAACAGCGGCAATCATAAGCTTCTATAAAATCCCAATAAATAACTTAAATAAAAATGATAAAGTAAAAGGTGTTGAAATATGAATTAATTCATTGTCATTTCTTGTCAATAAAGTATTTAAAAAAAATCTAAAATTGGAGCTAAAATATCTGAGTCGTCAATTCATTTTATTGCATTTTCACACGTGCAGTTTACGTCATTGCAGACGTTCGTTTCTTTTTTATGATTTTTCTGCTCCATTTTATATTTTCTTCTTGTCAGATTTTTTCAGCTTGCATTTTTTTCTATTCCATGTTGTAGGTTGTAAAATAAATAAAAAAAGAATTGTATCGAGATAGTAATTACTAAGTACTTTGTTAACGATATTTTTTCGTTTTCTTTCAGTTTTGAAGATTAGTACCTACATGGTGATAAGAGTAAGATATTCTTTTACGTCTGAGAAATCCGAACTGGATTCTATATCGTTTGATCACTTTGAGCTGTAAAATATTTTTAATCTCTTTGTATACACTACTGTGCTTTGCTTATCTCAAACTAACAATATCATTTTGGAGTAAAGATTTGTCTTTAGGTCCAACTCGTACTTGAATAAAATATCAATTCAGCAGTGTTTTTTTTTCTTCTTTATTTTATTTCACCTATGAAGTTTTGCTAATGTTTTCTCAAATGAGTGTAACCTACTTTTATATTTTTTCCATGTTCATTCAACCATACTGAGTGAAATTCTGCATGATTCTGGATGAATTTATTTATAGATTTGGTAAAGTGTAATTTATTCCAATGCTTTGTAATATCTAAATAATATATAATTTTAATAATTGTAATATCGAATATATAATTGTAATAATATATAATCTAATATATAATTATAATATAATTGTAATATCTAATAAACACTATTATCTGAAATGACAGCAGTTTTTATTTGTTTAGATAACGAAGATAATACAGCGTTAATAGGCCTGCAATTGTCTTTTGGATTTTAAAGTGATACTTTTTTAAATTATGAGAATTAACTTTTTACTAAAAGTTAAGTGTAAAACTAACTGAATCAAAATTTTATATAGGCAACGAAAAAGCTATGTGCAACAAACACTGCATTTTTATTAAAAAAAATAATTTTCCTTTATTTATGATATATAGATAGATAATTTATTTTGTTTATCTAACATGAATGAGAATGACATGGGTTTACACTTTTTGTCACGTTCTTTCATCCATACTGGATTCTGCACGATTCTAGATGAATTTTTATGAAGTTGTGCTAAAATATCCTTTATTCCAAAGCCTTTTAATAAAAACTGATAACCAAAATAATAGCATTTTTTTTATTTTTTTAGATAATGAAGATAGAATTTATGGGCCTACAACTGATTTTGAAAGTGTTTATTTTTTAATTATCAGAATGATTCTTAAATTTTCATTAAAATTATATCTAGAACTTATTAAATTAAATTTCTTTTATATATAATAAAACAACTATTTTAAACAAACACTGCTCGTTTATTTAAAAAATCTATTTTCATTTTTTTTATATTAATAAAGAATTCTTTTGGTATATCTAACAAATCTAGCGTATTAACTTCCATCGAAATGCAATTGCATGAGACTCATTCTGAAATATTTGAAAATTCATAATTTGATTTCATTTTAAAATATAAGAATAAATAATCCTTTTTCAAGGAACTATTTAAATAATATTTAGTGAATAGATAAATCATTTAAATTTATTTCAACATAAAAAAATAGAAAATCTTTTTTTAATTTAGTTAACAAAATACGACGAACTCTTTTTTTAAGTAATAAAACTGTCTTAAATTGTGAAAACCTTTACTTTCTAAAATATTTATATATTTGTCGACATTTGACTAAAATTTACTTTAGAAATGCATGTAGTAAAAAAAAATCTTATAAATAAAAAATATACATCTTCGGAGATTTTTCTTACTTTTCTTACGATAAAAACTACTTTTCATTTATTCATTCACAAATATAAATAAAAAAATTCTACAATTTACACAGGTAAAAATATAAAATCTTTTATTTTCTAGTAAAAAACATGATCTATACATAGAAAGATTTACTTTTTTAAATATTTGGATATTGTTTAATATTTAATTTAAACTTTCGTTAAAAATATCTATAAATATCGAAAAATTTTCTTTTAAAACACTATTTACTCTCTTAAAATTAATTTCATTTAATCATTCATCATATATAAATTAAGAAACTTTATTTGTTCAGTTAGCGAAACAAGACTTTCTTGATTTGAAGCAAGAAATTTGTTTTAGATTTAGAACGAGTTCACTCGTAAAAATATTTGTACAACAGTCAATCTTTAAATAAAATTTATTTATAAAAAAAATTCTATTAGAATTTCTTTACATATTAAAGAAAAGGGTTTTAAAAATACTTTTTATTCATTCTGGAAACCAGTTTTCACTTGTTCATTACTTACCTGTAAGTGAAAAAAAAAGCCGTAAAAATTTTAGGTACATTTATTTCATATCCTTCTTATTGTGTGGATCACGGATTAAATATTTTCTAATTAAGCGATGAAACTTCTTTTCAGACATAAACTGTGTCATTTTACATGACAGAAGATCTTAAATGGACTTCATAAAAATGTTTAATTAAAGATTAAAACTACTTTGATAGTGTAAAAAGTATAAATAAAACCTAAAACATTTGACAAATTAATCAAGGAATTTAATTCTTGAGAAACAGAAAACGATAATTTAATGTTTTATTGGGTTTTTTTGGAAGATGGGATTTCTGCTCAAAAATTCTTTTTAACTTAACAGATGAATTAAAAAGATAATAGATAATGATTATAAATAATGGAAGGTGAAAATGATAGATGTTCATTTAAAAATAAATAAAACAAATGGGGATTTGATCTGCTTTTTCCCCAGTTTTAGTTTAAAATTAGATAAATTTTAATGAATTTTTATCATTTTTAATCATTATTAAAACACTTGGAAAGTACAACTGTACAAAGAAACCTGATAAGATAATTTAGTGATGAATACATCTGAACTATTTATTATATCAATATTAAAAACTGAACGCATTTCTTAAGATCTTTAATCTTTGCTCTTAGTCAGCTTTCTCAGAATTATATATCAATATTTATAACATATTATTTATATCCACTTTCAACTGTTTTTACTTTTGAAACAATGCAACAGGAATTTTGAGTTCACTAGTTAAGATAGTTATTTATTTGAGAAATTTTTTTTAAAAGTTGGATTTAAAAAAAATATATATGGTATTTGTGCGTGCTTTTTATTCTTTTTCTATAGTTGCAATAAATGCATCACTATTTTAACAAGCAGTTAATAGGAAGTATTATAATTTTACTCTCTATCTCTGATAAAGAAAAAAGAGCCTGGGACATAACAGTGTTTTGGGTTCTATATATACAGATCAGATTGTTCGATCTATTGCTACTAATTATACATTAGAGGACGGCCTTTCAAAAAGGTTTCTTCAATAATCCAAGAAAAGATTAGGGCATAAAGCAATATGCTGCATTTTTTTTAAGATTTAAAGATAATATAGCTTTATTGATATCAATTTAGCCATGGAAACCAATTTAGTCAAGTTGCCATGGAGGCATCGGGAAAATGTCCAAGACGAGTAATGTAAGAAGAAAGGATAAAAAAATGAACAAATGCGTGGTTAAAATCTGTGCATATAAGACATTAACATATGTAGAAAGAAATCTATCACATTACGTACAAACGAATGACAACAATCAAATGTAAACAAATACGCTTCTAAAATTATACTTTTTTCATGTCTCGCAAAATATAATTAGAAATGATCTCTAAAGGACTCTCTATATCAATAAAAGCTCCATTCACTCAGGGGAAAAGTGTAAAAGATATCAAGATATAGGCATTAACAGAAAGTATAATCCAGTAAGAATATGCCTTTACCATCGCCAGATGAATAGTTACTATGAACCTGAGGATGTTTCATTAAAACGGGTTTTACATTATCTTAAAATTCAAAAAAGTACCTTTTAATGATATCAATTTAATTTTTGTACGTTGATTTTTGTTTTAATGGTTTCATTAAATTGAATACATAATCTACAAGTTTAATAAATTGATAAATTGAATTTTAATTCTCCGGTGTAGGCTCTTGCAAAACAAGGCTTTTCCTGTGATCCCTTAAATAAAATCCATTTTCATTTTATTCAGTTATAATTGCGCTTGTTGAAGAAAATATCACATATGCTTGCCAAGAGAATTGTATCTCTATTTTTAATGTTACTATGAAACTCAAATTTACCAATCATAACGTTTAATCGCATTCTTTTGTTAATGCTAATATTAAATCAAAAATTACTTTCTTTAAACATTAACTATGAAATAGGATTTTAACTCCCGCTTTTACTTTTTAGTATATTCATATTTTTAATTTGCACCCACAATAATTATTTTCACATTGATTCACTTAAATCCAACTTTTTCAATCGTGCAAATAACAAGCAGAATTTTTTAAAAACAAAAATTGAATTCCATTTTCATGGTTTATTAGCCTAAAAAGTCAATAATCTGGCCAAACAAGTTGATTCCAAATGCTGGTTAGAATTATATAATCACTTAATATATGATAATTTTTTTTTGAAAAATTGTATTTGAATACTTTTTTCTACAGTCGTGTAGGATTTGACAGCTATGGGATTCTCTCTAAAGATCCCTGGATAGTTTATCGTCTCATTCCTTACTTTAACATTTTTTTCTTTTTATTTTCTTCCTTCCATCTTCTGTTCATCCAACTGGTTAGATAAATTAGTGTTATAGGCACCGGGCCACAGGATTGCGTTATGTTATGCAGTAATTATTTTTTTTATTCTTTTCCATTCAAAATACTTTATAAAACAATTAAATCAAAGTTAATAGTTAAAATTTTAATAACAGACTATTCAATTCAAATTTCCCTTGCTTCATAATATCACTTTCTTTTATATAAGTTTTCAAAATTATAAAACGCAGTATGAAGATAAAATAAAGTATTCAGAGATATTTACTGAGCTCATAACCATATTTTTTGTTTCCATTTTAGAAGAATCTCCTGTTCTTTCTTCTATTTTAGATTTTTAGAACGATACTTATGATATTTCTGTTATTACCAAGATTTAATTTCAGAATTTTTGAATTTTTTTGTAATAAGAAATTTTGAGCATTTTTAAGACTTTCTTATATTTTCTAGTTCCCCTACAATAAGTCACCCATTATTTTAAAAATAAATCCTCGCGAAAACGTCTAAATTATTTGCAATAAAGATTTCTTTAACACTTTATGATCGCTACTATTTTTCCACTCTCCTGGCATTGTAAACCGAAAACGATTTGGAAACTGGAGTGGAAAAGTGAATTTTCTCTACTGACGTCATCTAAGCTTATTGAATATTCATTAAATTATTTTGCTTCTTCTGCTTTATCGACTCTTATCAAACGTTATATAGCAAAAAAAGGAAAAGTATTTCTATAAAATCATGAAACGAATCCAAAAGCCGAAGCAGGGCAAACTGATGCATTTCACATAATTCTGATTGACTTCCTGTTTTGGGAATTGAGATGGAAACAAAATTATCTCACGTTTAAAACCGAGGAAATTTTCGTTGGTGTGCCAGTGCCGAAAGTCAGTGGTGAAGATCAAAATTGCATCTTGGTCACGTAATCCCTTTCTTTATATATATATGAATTTTCCCTCTCTTTGATGGAATCTTTTTTTTTCTTTCTTTTTTATGGCATTTTTTTCCTCACATTTTTATGGATGTTCGAGTTTTCTTATTTATTACTTATAAAAAATCTCCTCTGCTTATGATACTTATATCTAGCGTATTGTTTTGTGGCAAATACTTTCTCATTTCTGATAAAGGGTTTTGGAATTGCTGACATAATACCCTGTGGCCTTGTATTGGTTGTATATTGGTCATTACTTCACTTACAGACATTGTATTTGCTATCATTGAGGTATTTGTTCTAGTTCTTTTTTTTCCGGATAAGATTTATTGAGACAATAAAGGAATGTTATTATTGTTCAGATGAAACAATGTGATGTTTTTGTTGAAGAAGAATTTACGTTCGGTACTTACTATATTATAATGATTTGTAAAAAATGATTATAATAAAGGACGAATCTATTCAATTGAAAATATTTTAAAGAATAATATAATTATATTATTTATTTTAATTTCAAAGAAATTATATTTCCTTTTAGCAATTTTGTCTTGGATTTTTAATACCTTTCAAATAACGGATTACAGAATTTAGAATACAATGCAGATATTTATAACATTCTTTTAATGCTTATTGTAGTGAAATATAAATAAATTAATATCAATTTTTTTAACAGAAGGATGCCTTTTTAAGTCGTTTTAGAGCTGAAGGTACTCATAATGTGTGTAAAATACAAAAAAAAATACTTGTGTCAAGCGATTTAATGAAAAGATTTCTTAAAGTGAAATGCCACTTTTATTTTTATTGAAGGCAAATTGACTTGCAGAAAACTTTAAAATATGTTGAGTTTTAATATATTTGAAAGAGTGCAATAGAATAAAATATATAAATGAAATGTGAAAAGAATATATGAATAAAACGAGTTGAGAACTATGATTGTATTTAAAAAATGCACGCATATTATTAGTATTTTTTTGTTTTGTTTTTCAGAACTAACCAAAATGAAATAATTTATAATTATCTGAAAAAAAAAACCACCAAAAAAACACACACAACACTTCTAAACAAAATACTTTAAAATAAACTGAACTGCACTCGTTATCAAAGTGCTATTTCAAGCTGTAAAGGTGTGAACTGGATGTGAAGTTTATGTGAAATTAATCCTTCCTATTGCTAAAAAGTAAAGCTGAAATAAATATTTCAGTTCTATTTGCCAGTTATATATTACATAACCCATAGAGAAGCTTACACATATTCAAAAACTAATTAAAAAATAAAATGAAATAAAAACCAGTTTTAAATTATTCTTCGTGATTAATCAATATGTGATGGAATATAAAAGGAATATGTGAGTTGAAACTTGTATAGATCAAATTTTAACATTTAAATTTGAACGAATTATACAGAATATCTTAATGAAATAACATTGATAAGGGGAATTTCTTTCCTTATGGAATGTTTTCAGGTGTTTTTTTATTAGATAGTTCCGATTGGGATGATTTAGCACGAATGCAATATTGCCATAAGCCCTCTTATGTTGCTATATTAGAGTGCTTAATACATGATAAATGTCAAAATGGAAATTACGTCATGGATTCTTCTTCCATTATATGATTGGGTTTTAATTTAGCTTAATTATATGAAGGTATCAATTTAGGGCTGTTTGGGGATTCGCAATTTTTTACCATGTTCAGATGGCGAGGATGACACCTGATAGGTGCATCCTGCTCCAATCTTCCGCACAACAATACACCAGCCGAAGGACGCTTGGCCCCGACGGACTTAAAGTGCACAAACCCCGCTTATACGAAGGTTCTCAGGTGGAATCGGTTCTCGAGCCTAATACCCTGCGGTTCTGATGTTGAAATCTTACCAGCACGCTTCCGCGACCCATTAGTTTATTGGGATAAGGTTGCCTGGTAGGATGTTAAAGGGTTTCTCAACAGATGGTTAAAGATTTAAAACACATTACTACTAAAGATGATAATGTACCTCATTTCTTTAAATTTAATAGTAATTCTTGATCTAAATTAGAAGAAATGGTAATTTTATTTTTTAAATAAAATGTTTTTTAAGTAAAGTAAAATAGCATAATAAAATACCACAGAATAATTTTAAAAAAATATAACAGGCCTTTTTTTTTCTGACTGCCACAAAAAACAAAGTAAATGTTTCAAAATTGCTAAAAATAATAAATTTTATTAATTTAAAATCATTTAAATTACTGAATCCTACTATATCATATTATACTTGAAATTTTGTGTAATATATATATGATACGTAAACAAATTATTTAATTATATCAACAATTTTATTTCTAAACTAACTTATAAATGTCTTAAATTATTTCCACTTAAAATTGATAATGAAAGATATTTTTTTCACTTCAGTATATTTCATTCATTTCCTTACTATAAAAACTTGCAACAGTTAGAATAATTTATATAAAATTTTCGCAAATTCATACTTTTTTAACTTAATTAAAACTTTTAATACTGAGTTTAATAAAAGGCATTTTTCCAGGATAAAATTAAATTTTCATTTTTTTAAATAGTTATCATTATTAGAATTAATAGCCTTTTATCTTCAACAAAAAATTTTTATCGTTTGCTGTAAAACCAAGTTAACTTGGAAATGATTAATAATATGTAGTGCAAACTTTATGAAACAAAGCTTTTAAAGGAAAGCTTATTATTATAAAACTTTGAAAAAAACGAAAACAAAATTGGAACAAAATGTAGTTTTTGTTTCAAAAATTAAATGGATTTACTTTTGATGTTTATGAGCAGGGGGGGGGGGTTGGTTATATTAACGTCCCGTTTTGAAGCAACACTAGGGCTATTTTGGGACGGACCTCGTAATTTTGAACCACGGTCAGATGACGAGGACGACACCTGAGCTGGCACCCCCCTCTCCACACCACACCACACCAGCGGGAGGACGTTTGGTCATGATGGATTTAACGTGCAACTGACCCCTTTACACGACGGTTCTTCGGTGGAATCGGGTCACGAACCTGAAACCTATGAGCAAGAGGCATTGCTATCTAAGCATAATGATGTTCGGAAGTAAAAGCGGTTAAACGCTTTTTCATGGTAATCAAAGACTTAAATAATGCATCAGTTTAACATTTTTGCTTTCTGCTGTTTAATTTAGAAGGTTTTTATTTTCACTTGAAAGAATGAAACTGTATCTACAAGTGTTGTGTTGTTAATGTGAAAACAAATGATATAAAAAAAGATATTTGTAGATCGTGTAAGAAAAATATACTTATAGTACTATTTTAAATTTTTGATGGTCAAAAGAGTTTGAGACTTTTGATTGTTTTTTTTTTTATTATTTTGGAAAATTAATTCAAGAAATAAAATGAAAATATAGATTATTTTGATTGTAAAATTTTACTTAATTTTATATATATATATATATAAAAAAACAAGGATTGTAAATTAGTTATACTTTTTTTACTTTTTGATATCTAAATTTTTTTATGCACATTTTATTAAAAAAATTTAACTCTTGCCATTGGTTCCACTAGAAAAAGTAGATTTTCAATGTCAAATGAAAAATTGGAATCAAAATGTCAAAATGTCAAAAATCAAATGTCAAAATGAAAAATTGGAAATATCGAGAAAATATACTCACTATCTTAGTCATAGAAATAACAGATAATATTTTTTTCTTAAGAAGCAATAATGATTTAAAGCAAATTTTAGAAAAATGAGAAAATGGGGAAATCCAACTTTGTGAATAAATAAGAATTAATAATTATGTAATGAGCGCTACTGTAAAATAAGACTTAAATATAGTTCCGAAATCATATTACAAAAATATAAGCTGTAATTTCAGCCTTTATAAGATCAAATATTCATCTCTTCAAATCTAATGTAATCCAAATTCTTTGAATTCCAATGCATATTGTAAAAGAAAATGACGCACAAGAAAAGATACAAAAATAATTTACTGATACAAAATATAGTAGCAAATTGAAGTAGCAAAAATAATTTAGTGATATATTAAATCGAGATACAAAAAGCGTTAAATTATACTTGCGTGTTGAGTAACTGTTACAAGAATTTTCCAAAAAAATTTCCTACAACAACACTGTTCATGAAAAATTTCATACAATCGAAACCAATAATTTTAATGTTTACCATGGACAAAATATTTATTTGAAAGAATATATGTTACCAGCAATATACACATTTGTGTAGAATGTTTAAGAAATACAGAAAACACTTTTATTTTTTTATAAGAATGAAATGATTAATTATTTTACATTTGCAGAAGATAAATTTATGTGAAAAGTTAACTTACAATGTATTAAATATCCCAACTACTGTCATTTTTATTGTCATTGGTAAAACAATTGACTTTAAACGTCTTCCTTTGGCTTATAATTTACAGATTTTTTTATAGCAGTTTTTCCTTGGATGAGACGAAATATATTTATTGGCATTTTTTTAAGATAAACATTTTTTTAAATAAAAGTCATTTTTTGGCATTTTTTTCATAGCATTTTTCTTAATTATGTTTAACAGTTTATATAATTCCTGGAAAAGATAAACACATTGCACAGAAAAATTACATTTGGAATAAAATAGCCCAAACTTTGTTCTTAATCCGAAATATTTTATATTTTGTTCTTGCATGTTTTAAAGTAAAATTGAACATATCATTTACTAAACAGTCACAAGAAACTCGTTTCTTACCTATCTCTAAATAAATTTTATGTTTTGTATTAACTAATTGTTAATATCACTCATTTATTTGAATCCTAGATTTTACGGAATAAAGTAGATATTCTTAACAAAAGCAGGAAGTTAACACTTTTTTTAATCTTTTAATTTTATGGAATATTACAACAGCGTTACCTCTTCCATTAAACTGAAAAAAAATTGTAACAATGTTGTCATTCACTTAAAATTTTGAACTACAAAAGTAAATATAAAAATATTGAAGATTAAAGAATTATCTCTTTAATGATACTGATGTTTTTCCAAAAATTAAATTTCTAATTTTAATGATTTTTAAAAAATTGTTTAATTATATTTTTCAGCAATTTAGCTCGCACGAAATAATATTAAAATTTTTGGAAAAAATGGGAAAAAATTAGGTTTTATTAAAGTGTTGCTATGCCATTGACAAAATTATTATTGCAAATGAAATAAATATGAAATATTAATTTTTTAAAAAGAAAATACAAAATATAACATATGTTATATAATGCCAGCCATTTTTAGAGAGATGGTAACGATATATTTTTTCTAAGTTTTTATCTTTGTGTCATTTATATGTGTGTACTTATCGCATGTCCATCATTTGAATATTTGAATTTACAAAAAAAAAAAAAAAAAAAAAAAAAAATTGAGATAGTTTTTATAAAGTATGTTTCACTCTACTTCATTCCGAAGAAAATGATTAGAATAATCTTTATATATCTGAAAAGAAAAGGGTTTTATAGCATTTATAAACAGAGATGTAAATGTAAATTATCTTGAAAGAGTACATTTGAAAAACTCACATGAATTTTCATTACAAAAAAATCCTTTTTTTAAACATCTGATAACAGAGGTTTCATAAAATGGCATTTCTGCCTGAAAATGATTATCCGTTTTCCAAGATTAACAATGCGCCCTCTGGACAAAAGCTTGAATGCAATTAAATAGGAATGTTTCACCGTGATAATAAAAAGTGAAATTTCAATAGTCGCAATGATTTATTAATATAAATGTTAAAGATTTATGCTATATATTTCAAATAATACTAATTTTTCATATGTCTTTTTTTCTAGAAACATTTCTAAGACGACTGAAAATTGGTATTTTCTGCTACGGGCGATGATTAAAAATACTGCAAAGCAGTAAAATGAGGAACTCTTTTTTTTCACAAAATAATTTTAATATGAAATTCGTTATAAAGAAAATAATTCCTTATTTTTTAATTTTATACGATTCAAATATTATTGTTGAAACTAATGCAAAATGTCCAATTTTTCCAAATATTTACAGCTAAAATACTAAATACTTTCTCTACTAAAAATTATATATCTGTAGGGCCTCTAAAGAGCTGTAATTTTAACCTAGAAATATTAGATCTGATGCAAAAATGTTCTTTACAATGTGGAGAATGTGTACCAGAAAATTTTAATTATTTAAAAAAACTAATCGCAATTTTTACCTTTTTTTCAATTATAATTTACACAAACATATTTGTAAAAATATAATTTTCATATCATTTTAAAATTCAACTGTCTTTCCGTAAGATTTATTATTTGTTTAATAAATTTCGTCAGAATTAATCATGTTACTAAAAAATTGTGAATGTCATAAATGAATTATATTATATTATATTTAAATCTTATTATATTTAAATATTTAATCCATTAAAATAAATGACAGTATTCTAATATTTATAATGTAAAGTTCTCATTCAAATAGTTACCCAGTGGTTTACATTTGTACTATGAGAAATAAGATGTATTTCTATTTTGAAAAATTCTTCAAACCACATAATGAATTAGATTTTATTTCCTTTGAGTCAATAGCTTATTGCTGAAAAAAATTTATCATCTATAGCTTATACAATTCTTTGAGATTATTTTTCATATTTAGTAAAATCTTGTGGACAAGCTAAAAATGACCATTATTCGGGAACTAAAAGGGATAGATCGGAATATAGATTTTTTTAATTTCTAGAGAATAAATGGTAACTTCTAAGAATTTTCTTGTTTTGAAAAGTAGATTTTCCAAATGATGGCTAATAAAATGGTTTAAACATTTTTATATAGCGATATACTGCGATTCACAGCAAAACCAGTTTTAGAGGTAGAATAATGGAACATTTTTGTTTAAAAATTTAATTTTATGCAGCTTCTATTTTCATTAATATGACTACTAAGATAAAAAAAAAGTATAAATATATAGATAACAATATTTTTCAGCATTATATTCACTTATTTTTACGACATAAAATGTAACTTTTACACAATTTGAAACCCTTTTCCAATCGGAATTATATTCACTATTATTCTAATAGTTTAAAAACTTAAAATTGAGTCACTTTTGAATAGGGAATCACACTTTTGAATGGTGACTTTATAAGTGCTTTTTCATTCATTTTGTACATACGACAGAGATATATCCTTCATGTTTCTTTCTAAGACCTTGAAACCCCATTCAAATGTTTAACAAATATGCAGTATAATTCCATTTTTAGTAAGCTTCATAAATAGCAGTTTTAGTGTTGATTCCCTATTTATCAGCCTAATGTATTTGAATCCTGTTTCTTTGGTATATCAATATATTTTGAGTGGTAAATTGTTTGTAAACAAAAGTTCTCTTCATTTTGAAGAAATTCTTGTAAAGATATCTTTCTGAATTAAATGAAGTGGCTAATTTTACTGATCATTTTCCACGCAACATGCAACAACACTCACACAAATTCTAATGATTCCTGCATTTGGTTTATTTATTAAAGACCTCTATGATTCAGATCATGTAGTCAGAATAATGTTAGAAAGTGCTTATGTTTTCCTTTGAATAACTATAATTGTTTCAAACACAAATTGCTTTCAAATAATGCATATTTTACATTTATAAATATAATTCCATCTTTTATTTTAAGCTAGGAAAAACCCTTATTTGTTATTCTTAGGTCGATTTAATCAAAATAAAATTCAAAAAATTCTCTCCCTCTCTCTGTGCATATATATATCTATACTTATATAAAGCTCAATGTTTGCGTGTTTGTGTGTGTGAGTGTTGGCGCTCTACAGGCCAGACCGTTCGACCTACAGCTACCAAATTTGGCACATGTATACCTTGGAAGTCGGGAATGTGCACCTGGGGTTCCTTTTTTTAATTTTAAATTTTAATTTTAATTATTAATTAAAAATAACTTCCCCGCCAAAAAATCTTTTCATTTCCCCACCACCAAATGAGTTATGCTTCAAATTTTTCCCACACTCTAAAGAGGATAGGCTTAAGAAATTTTCGGCAGATTATTTCAAAGGATTCTGTTTATTTTCTTAATGTTTGATGCATTTAAAATTAAACATTGTTAATTAATCGATCTTTCAGATTCATTCAGAAGTACTTTTGAATTAAAATAAAACAGAATAAAGGAAATTGAAAATTTCTTATCTGCATAGCGTTACCCCAACTGGAGTAGAAAATTCACGCATTTGCATTACCATAATTGGAGTTGAAAATTCACGCATGCGCATTGCGTTCTGATTGTTGACAACTGGATACGGACTTGGTTTTGAAGGCTTAATATGTTTTCGACAGATTATTTCAAACGATTCTGGTTATTTTTTTAGTGTTTGATGCATTTAAAACTAAACATTGTTAATTAACAGATCTGTTCATGATGAACCTGAGAAAATGTTATTGAAAACTTCTTGAGATATTGTATAAATTAAGAAAAATATTCTTTAGTGCCGATAAGGTTTAAATACTGAGCGACTCTGTTTTCAGTACTCATATTTAAAAAAAAATGCTTCCATTCAGTAAAAAAAAATGTTGTTATATTTATTGCAGTTTAATTTTTTCCACTTTTATTTAAAGCATAAAGTCTACGGGAGCTAACAAAAAAGTAGAGACATACATATCACGTTATGACTGAAGACTTTTATAACATTATGAGTAAATTATATGACTATTAAAATTTGAAGTTTTAAAATATTTTAATGAAGAAGCAATTAAAATGGGAGTTCCATAAAATATTTAATTATTAAAATTTTAACGTGCATTAAGATTGGCGAACCGGCTGGTCGCCAAAGGTGGCTAGTATATATATATATATATATATATATATATATAATATATATGAAATGTTGTAATATAGGCCGAATTCGAAACTTGAAATATTTCGCAAGTTTTGAAACGGATA
This sequence comes from Argiope aurantia, assembly GCA_026543865.1. NCBI lineage: Eukaryota > Metazoa > Arthropoda > Arachnida > Araneae > Araneidae > Argiope > Argiope aurantia. The sequence goes on along the minus strand of JAPMOR010039216.1, from coordinate 89,188 downwards.
AAAGATAAAGAATCATACATTCTAAGTTAATTCGCAAATGTAGTTGGAAAGTATAAAACAAACTTACTCAACTCACTTAATTAGAAATGTCTTCAAGATAATTTTTTTCTCCTGAAGCTTTGAGAAATTTCCTTCTCTTTCTAAAAGAGTTCCAAAAGTTTTCTCAAAATTTTTTTGTTTCATTTCTTAACATCTCTCAGCTTTTTCTTTCATCTTCAAAGCAAACTTTTTTTCTGAACTATTATACTTTATAAAGTCACAAAGTTTTGCTTAAATCACGTCACATATTTTTAAACTTATTATTCTTTTCGCTTCATTTCTGCTATATGCTAATTTTACTGAAAGTGAAATCATAATCACATTAACAATCAAAATGAACGAAATTATAGAGTGGAGTAAAATAATGTCTTAAATATCTTTGGTATAGAATACTATTAAAATTCATATAATAATTTAAGCGTTATAATTTATTAACGTAAGAGGTATAATTTATTAGAAATATTATTTAAACTAAATGAACATATCATAAATTTTATGGATTATCATTTTAATAAAAATGGTAAAATATTTCCAACATACAGTTTATTTTCTAAACAGATACAACCGAAAATAAACTATTTAAGAGGTTAAATTTTCATACATGCTTTAAAATACCAACTATAAAAAATCATTTTTATTATATCCACTCGTATTTATATTTTAAAAACTTTCCCCCTACACAGAAGCTTCAGTTGCACAAAGCTAAATACAAAGTATAAACCATCGGTGATGTATGTATGGATTGCGATTTATTATACGAAACAAAATGCATTACTCGCTGGTGAGCTGGAAAATAAAATTAGGTTCCTTTTCATCTAAGTTATTTTTTAAAAATTTCTTTCAGTTTTTAACCAATAATAATGAAATATTAAACTTTGTAGCAATCATAAATAAGAAATTTATTGTTATTGCACAGTTTCGTATTTAATGCAAAATGAAAGATATTTAGTTATTAAATATCACAAAAATAATATACAAATATAGACTTGTTGTAAACTTTTTATTAAATATAGGTTTGCATCAGTTGACAAAGAAATAAACATTTACCTTTGGATTTTTTTTTTAATTTTAAGCATATTTTAAGAAATTAATTGTTTCCAATTTTTTATTACATGTAGGGAATGTCATTTTATAACAGAAAGTACGAATTTGTAGTTAGACATTTTAATTGTATTGTAAGGAAAATCGTTTATTTTTCTTAATTAATATTAGAATTAAGATCTTATATGTTGTGTTTTTGAGTATTTCAATTATAACTATTAATTGGAGTAAATGGAGGTTTGTTTTTAAAATTATATTTCAGTATTTGTGTATTAATTGCATGCCATGAGCGAAGATACTCCATAAGCTAACATGGCATCTTTACCTTTTAATTTTATTTTGTGTTTAATGCATGTACCCATACTTGAATAAAAGCTATAATGGTTGTTTTCTTTTAATACAGTATACTTTCAGTTGTTGTTACATGTGTACACCATATTTGAGTGAAATGAGCGTTTTATTTTTATTTCGGTTATTTTATTCTCAGATAAAATGCAATAAAGAGAATTATAATGTAATATGTTTTAACACTATCCCATTTTATTTAAACGATTTATATTTTAGGAAACATTAAATTTCCTCCCAAAGCATTAACACTACAAGAAAAATAAATTATTATCTATAATAAATTATGGAAGATATACTCTGTAAAAGAATTTAGAAAGAACTATTTCTGGGATTCTTTTGAAATTTTAGTAACTGTTATTCTATCCATATGTTATCAAGCCCGTTTTGAAACGGCTGAAGTAAAATAAAGCGACAAACAATTTAAAATACCCTAACTCTCGCAGTTAAAAATATGCGAATGCAGTGTTTAAAATAATAATGCAGTTAATGCAGTGTTTAAAATAATAATGCAGTTAATGCAGTGTTTAAAATAATAATTGTCTGTAAATTTTTCTTTTATACTTATAGAGCTGAATTTTCAAGAAAACTTTCAAGGTTTCCAAAATTATAATTTATGAATTATGTTTTGCCTCATTTTACAGTCTTTCATTTTCTTCTTCAAGTTCAAGCTAATTATGAAACTTCAATATCACAAAGCATTTTGCAGGGAACGTCTAAGTCTATTTCCCTGATTCCCATTCTTTATTTTGGTTCTGAAAATACACTATAATTTACTAAAAATGCAATTACAATCTAAATGAACGAAGAAGCATCTGGAATGTAAAATAATACTTCACTTTTCTTCTTTATTTCTTTGTCTTCACTTCTATTCACGTTTTGCCCGGGATAAAATAGCAATATCAGATTCTTGCTTTGAATTTGTTGCTTTTAAAAGTTGCCTTAAGCCGTCTTAAAGTTAATGTTGTTATTGAAGTGTTTCAGAAAATCATTATTAATGATTTTATTTCATGTAAATCTATAACTTTCTGCAAATATTTATAAATTTAAAATGTTTTCATGCTAATATTTATTAAATTTACTAAATTAAGTAATAATAAAAATAATTTATTATTTTAATCTATACTTATATAAAGCTCAATGTATGTGTGTATGTATGTGTGTTGGCGCTCTACAGGCCAGATCTTCGACCTACAGCTGCCAAATTTGGTACATGTATACCTTGGTGGTCCGGAATGCGCACCTGGGGTCCCTTTTTTGAATTTGTAATTAGAATTTTAATTTTTAATTAAAAACTAACTTTCCCGCCAAAAAAATCTTCTCATTTTCCCCATCGCCAAATCAGTAAGGCTTCAGTTTTTTTTCCTCCAACACTAATCAGACTAGGGTTAACATTTTCCCGCCGATTATTTCAAACGATTCTGTTTATTTTCTTAATGTTTGATACATTTAAAATTAAACATTGATAATTAATCGATCTTTCATATTCTTTCTGAAGTACTTTTGAATTAAAATAAAACAGAATAAAGGAAATTAAAAATTTCTCATCTGCATAGCGTTACCCCAACTGGCGTAGAAAAATTCAAGCATTTGCGTTACCGTAACTGGCGTTGGAAATTCACGCATGCGCATTGTGTTCTGATTGTTGACAAATATTATCAACGGATGCTGAATTTGATTTAAATTATTTTTATTTTAGTAGCATGCTTTTGTAATTAAATTGTATTTATGTTAGCTATATATTTTTTTTGTATATGCTTATAGTTTTAAGTACATCGCTTCTTAAGTAGTTTTATTAACCAGTTTTCAACCGATTATTTTAAACGATTCATTTTATTTTCTTAGTGTTTAATGCATTTAAAATTAAACATTGTTAATTAATCTCGTCATGATGAATCTGAGAAAATTTTGTTGACAAATTCTTGAGATATTACATAAATTAAGAAAGATATTCTTTAGTGCCCATAAAGTTTAAACGCTCAGTGACTCTGTTTTCAGTAATCATATTACAAAAAATACTTTGTTTCGGTAAAAAATATTATTATATTAATTGCAGATTAATTCTTTCCACTTTAATTTAAAGTATAAATTCTACGGGAGCTAACAGAAATTTAGAGAGATACATATTACGTTATGATTGAAGGCCTTTATAATATTATGAGTGAATTATATGACTATCAAAATTTGAAGTTTTAAAATATTTTGATGAAAAAACTATTAAAGTAGGAATTGCATAAAATATTTAATTATTAAAATTTTAACGAACATTAAGATTGGCGAACCGTCTGACCACCAAAGGCGGCTAGTTAATAATAAATAAATACAAGTACTAATAATAAATAATAAAAATCATTATTTATGTCTTATTATTAATTAAAGTCATTATTTAAATATCGAATATTTTTAGCATCATTAGATGCCATAAAAAATTCCTTATTTTGCCTTAGTGTTCAGATTTTGCCAAGAAGCATAGTTTTCTCTCATATTAAATAAATATATTTTTTATTTATGAAGTTCCTTGTACATGTTATTTGATTTTAACGGATGCTATTGGGCTTTCAACTGGTTCTATTTTAATAATGATTCTGTTTTAGATTCTGTAGATGTCTCCCAACTTTTTTGAAGTTTTTAAACTTTATTTAATCCCGAAAATAACGAGAAATATAACAAATACAATTGCCTAATAGGATAAGTGAAACATGTTTTTAACAATAGTAATTTGCCAATTAACAATAGTAACAATAGTAACAATAATGTATTTGCCTAATATATTTCAGAATTTATTTGAAAATAGCGGAAGAGAAATGTGTTTACGAATACAATAATGAAATTAAATTACAGATACTAAAAAAAATAATTAAGAATGAAATCTAAAATACACAATTTAAAAAAAATCCAATAGTGTAAAAATGATCAATGCTGAAGAGAAAGGGGCGAACTATGGAAACTCGTCTCAATAATTTTTACTTTTTGAATTGAATCTTCATCACAATATTTAAATGTTAAATATTCAAAAATTTCTTTGAATAATGTGCACCTAAGGAAACGACAAGTTTTAAAAAAAGTAATATGAAAAAATATAATTTTGGTTTTTGAAAATAGTAGGAAAACGGATCAATATTTCTGATTAATAATGGGAATAATTTATTACAGAAAAGAAACAAATATGAATGATGTCCCTGAAAATTTCTCCGGGATATCTTTCATACTTTTGAATAAAGATCTTAACCCCCTTCATATAAGATCTAGAGAATTCCTTACATGGCATTCATGAATCCGAACGTACATTCCTTACATGGCATTCATGATTTCGAATGTACATTTTGTATATCAATGTACACTGGACATTGCATACACATACACATCACATCTGCATTACATACGAAATACATATCTTTGGCATGAATCTAGAATTGTTCCTGAATCTATCATGAGTATGTGCATTTTGGACCCTTCGTTGCTGTCCGATTAACATCAGAATTTGAAGCAAAATTTCAGATATAATCATAAATCAACGAATTTCTATCATTTAGGTGCACACCAAAGAAAGTGAGTATTAGGAGAATCTATATGTATGCCAAATAATAAATTGACAGACGGCTTTTCATTTAACAGATTTATTTCAAGATTTGATAAGTATCTTGAATTTAGAGGCCAAATATGTGTGCAAAATTTTATACAGTTAACGCTGTGTGTTTTGTAGTTATCTTCATTCGTGCAGGAACCGCTAGACAGATAAACTTTCTCTTAATAAATTAAGTTCTAAATTCGTTTGAAATCTACAAATTTGATCATGATTCCATAACCAAATTTCAGCCTTCTAAATCAAAGCATTTTTCAGTTATTGTGATCACTGACAAGTAGACAAACAGACATAATTCTAGAAATGTGATTCTCAAGCTCAAGTAGGTCAGAAATATAGAGATTCATCAGAATCTCAATTTTGAATCTTCTGCAGATTACAAACTTCCTCTATATTTCGTATAGAAGGAATGTAAAAATAGATGAACTTTATATATATATATATATATATTTATACAAAAAAAATTTTGAACTGATTTATAATGGAAATATAAAAGGTTCAAGGTATTTATAAAAAAATCATTCTGAAAGCATAAAAATGTATCTCTGGACTATATATTTCAGACACACAGATTACTAGAAAGAAATGTAATCACGTAACTCTAAGTTTTAGTTTAGTTATATTAAGCAACATTAGAGCTATTTTGGGACGTGAACCATGGTCAGATGAAGAGAACGGCACCCGAGTTAGTACGTCATCTCCATACTTCCAAACCACACCAGTGGGAGTACGTTTGGCCCTAACGTATTTAACATGCACCTGATCCACTTACACGACGGTTCTTAGGTGGAATCGAGTAGCGAACTTGAAACCTTCCGGTTTCATAGCCGAAACATTACCACCAGACCACCATGGCATACATGTAGCTTTAAATGACGGTATTATGATCCATCGTTTAACATGTTATTTGCCAACTACAAGAAAACTCATTAGTTTTAAATATTTTTTCTTCAAAACAAATTTGCCAGATACTATTTTGATAAAAAAAATCATTACAATATTCAAAAAAAAAAATGAAATCCACGATTAGATCAAATGCGACCACCACAATAAATCCTTCATAATCGGACTATAAATCAGAATCCTAGAAAGCTCTGGAATTTTCTGTAAGAGAATTCAGAATTGCTGATATAACAGTTGCGTGAATTTTTAATCATATATCTAGATATTTTCGGTAGTGAGAAATTGCATATTTCTGTTCATTAATCTAGCCATTGAGGCATATCTGGAGATGATAAATGGACATTAGCGGCATAGCGGTTGGATGTTTTCTTTAGGGTTAGATTAGTTTAGTTACATTAACGTCCCGTTTTAATGTAACACTGGGGCCATTATGGGATAGACCTCGTAATTTTGAACCACCATCAGATGACAAGGACGACACTTGAAATGTTTCTTCTTCTCACAAAATTAAATACCAAACTAGCGGGAGGACATTTGGCTCGTTAGGGTTGGAAAGTATTGGATTACAGAGATGGTTTGTTGAAAGATGCACGTTTAACTAGAACTTGTAAATTAGAAGTTTTCTTTCTTTTGTTTTCTAATTTGAATTATAGATATCCTCTTAGACATCTGAATATCATTAGTATTATAGTAACTATATTCTATAAAATCAAGTTAGTAATTTTTTTAAATTTTAAAAATCTATTGATTTGAAAAAAAATTCAAATTTGAAGCCTAATTTCATCAATAACTCTGAAACTGATCTGGTAATCGAAGTTAATTTAGCAAAAGAAATCAAATATAAGCCAAATAAATATTTATTTCAAAGTTTAAATATTCTTTTGCGAATTCATGTGAAAAATTGTAAAAATAGTCGTGATTAACTTATTTTTCCATTGTAAAGTTTTCATCCACGTAAACAGGCCGCTCGGGAGAAGTTAACAAAACAGTAAAGAAAGTTGAACCATTCATCTGCTATAAAAGTGCACTTTCAAGCGTGGTGTGGTTTTTGCTCTTTTGGTGGTCAACTTAAGAAAGTGAAGTTTGAAAATTTAAAGCAATGGATCTGAGTTCGAATATTTCTGCTCGATTGTCTGTGAATGACCGAAGAATTGTAAACTGTTAGCGAGTTATGTGATGATTTTTTTTCCTGTTGGGCATTCAAGATGCATATATGGAATGAATTCTCTTTAAGAGAGACCATTCTATGAAGAAAGCCTGATTCTCAGTTTCTATACTTGGTAAGTTTTAACATGCATCTGAAGTTGATAAATTAAATGTATATATTTTTTATTTTCAGTATTCAGATATTTTTCTTTCGTGAATTATTTGCGAGTTCATTAGATCTTGGAACTTGCCAGCTTCATATTTTCCTTTTTCTGTATCTAAATACTCCTCGCATTCCTTTTATTTCTGATAAATCTCGTCCGGAGATTACTGTACTTCATTTTTAAATTTCTCACTATAACAATTTTAGTTATGCAATAGATTTTCCTTTTAAATAAATCTTTTTATGAAGAGAAAAAAAAAATGTAGCTAATACTAAAATTTTGTGGTTAAATCTATAAGGTACTTTTACATTATATTGTTTATACAAACTAGGACTGTTTCTAGTCGTTTCGAAGGTAGGTTTACTATAAAATTGGTCATTGTTTGAAATTTAACCTCGTTTCTGTAATTAACTATATATTTTCTAAATTATTTTATTAGGAAATTAAAATATATGGTCAATAATGTTGATAAACCATTAAAATAAGGAACTACATTTATGACGATATAAAGAGTATTTTATTTAAAGTGAGAAATGCTCTCTTGCAAATTCTTAATATTTTTACTTATTTCTTGGTGTACAATATTTCTTGGTCTCAGGAATTCACCAATACTGTGAATTGAGTACATTTTCTGAATCGTCTTTATTGCAACGATCCAAAAATGTAATAGTTGACGCACATATTATGTAAAATACAATTAGTCTTTAAAGGAGAAAATAGTAATTTTGAAGGTTAATTATAGGTTGAGTTTATTTCCGTCAAGAAAACTGACAGTGGTGGCCCGTTATGTTTCAAAATTAGATTATGACGAAAGATTTCGCCTGTGATTTAATATTTAACCGATATATTTAAAGTATCTATAGTTTATGAAGGTATATATTTTGAAGTTATTTACTAATTTATTTACAGTTAAATGCATAGTTTTAGATATTTAGTCAATACTGACTCTCAACATTGAGCGAAGTTTATTAGCAAAAATATATTAAAATTTTACTCGCAAATATGCGAGAAGTTTACATATTCGAATCTCCAATGTAAGATAATAGTTTGATATGTCTTTATTTAATATTTAATTCTTAATATTGCAAAGATGAATTGAATGCAAATAAGATTTTTACAATTGTCGCATCAACGAAAACTAAAATAATTGCTGTAAAAATGTTTTGCGATTATTTTTCAAAAAAAAATGCAAGTTACAGAATGCATAAAAATTAGTAGTACATAAAAACGCATTTATTGAATTTTAAAATTGCGCAAAAGTTACTTTTGTGCGATTAATTTTCACAGGAAAAAAAGGAAGAATTGATTTTTAACGTAAAATTTAATTAACTTCTAGTTGGAATTTTAATATTTTTATGGAATTTTAATATTATATAATATTTTGAACCGAGGATTTATTAACTAAACCCGAGTTTCCGGATACGGCAGATCTAGTGTATCCTATAAAATGTTTAAATGATTTTTTTATTAATGACTCAATTTTTGCCACGTTAAAACAATCCAATTTTACGGAATACGTGCTATAGATTTCTTCTTTATAAATATTGTAGCTCTTAAACTGCATCTTGATTGATAACTTAAAGCCACTATGGCGCAACATAAGTTTGCCTAGTAAGTAATTTGCATCTTTAGGAAGATTGGATTAAAAAAATACTTGCAATGTTCTTTTGTAGGTTCTACTTCACCAAAATGTCTAACTTGAATAAGACTTGGAAATCAGAGAAAGAAACTTCGGATAAAGCAATCTGAACAAATTTTTTTCTATGCAAGAGTTGGACTTTAAATATCCCATTTTTGTGAAATAAACGCGAGTTAAAGATGAATCGTGGCCACCTTTTCCAATATTATGTTCTAGACGGATGCAAGAGTAAGTAAATAAATTTTCTATTGCAATTTTTAATTAAAGCATTTGTAATGTTTTAAGTTTTGACTTCAATATGAACCCTATATTCTTGAAAGCAAATCTTGATTACCTTAAGTCCTGTAGATGTTTAATTCGCGTGTTATTTCAAATGTATATCAGTAAATTATAAATTTACATCTAAAGTCTGTATAGCTTTCGAGTACGAAGAGTGGTATGACTGAGTTAAGACAATGACAATTAAATCTATTAATAAAAATAAGGCATAATTAATTGCATGTCTTTATTTTAAGTCATTTAAATCAGAAATTTGTAAACATAGCATGCATATTTTAACCAGAATACTTGGAAAGTAAACTAGTGCAGTTTGGTTCATCAATACAAATGTCGGGCAACGTGCAGCAATTGATACACCTTGAGTACTGTCATTTATGTTAACTTATATAAATTTATAATATAAATGTATCGTATATGTACAGCAATACCCGATATTATTAAAAATTTCTGATACACATATTTAGATTAAATTCTGAATACTAATCTGCATTAGTTTTTTTTTCTTTACTACTACAAATATAATGGCTGAAGTTTAAATTGAAAAAGGAACTAGTCTATAATTTCGCATTAATAAAAATTTATTTTTGAAACGCATATTCTAGTTCAACTTTCGGAAGATGTCTTGTGAGGGTGTTTATTGGTTGTTTAATCTTATTTACATTTATCTAGTTTGAAAAACATTCACAATTTGAATCCATTAAATTTTCTAATCTAACAAAATAGAATTGAATTCATACGCTTCGAATCAAATTGCATTCTTTTTATGAAAGAGCTGTATAAGCGTTGTATTTTTAATTTATTTAAAGATGTTAGTATTTCATTATCTGTGCATGAGCCGCATTTTCTTGGATACATCAAATGTCTGACGAAAGGCTTGCTTTTGTGACCTAATCTCATCAATCATCCGTTTTTGAGGCAGAATACAATTATAGTAAATCTATCGTCGGAATTTAAAGTTCCGTTTTCGCAAGCTCGGCCGTGACCCAAAATAGGATTAATTCCATGCATTATAAAGCCATTTACGGAGCAGAATGTTATACTCATTTTGTAACTTCGCTGTCAGTTTTTGCGTATCCATTGATACATTTTAATAAAATCTGAATGACAGTGAAGTTTTGATTTGCAATCGGTAAGCAATAGTGATCGCTTTCTAAATTTAATTTTGTATTGCAATATTGCTTTTTAGATCGGATCTTCCGTTTTTTCTCATAATACAAGTAAATACTAAATATATCTATTAATCTATTAAATCAACGATTTATAAAATTTCAAAAAAAGATTAGAGCAGGAAATTTCTAAATGATTTAATATAAAATATGGAAGAAAGTTGCAAGTCTTCTAAAAATAAAATTCTAACAGGAGTGGAAATGCCTAATGATGTAGACTGCGGAGTGGACGTTCTTTGTCTGTCGAAATTCCAACTGTAGGTGAAGGAAAGGGCATTAATTCTCCCGTAGGTGAAGGAAAGGGCATCTCCCGTGATTACTAGGGCCATGGTGCATGTTGATAAGGTATCGGTTATCTGAAGAGGAGGGTTTGAATTGAGAGACCAGATTCCACCGAAAAATGGTCGTACAAGTGGGTCTAGTGTATATTAAATCCATCGAGGCCAAATGTCCTCCCTCTAGCGTGGTGAAGTATTTTGGCGAAGAGGGTGCCAGTTAATGTGTCATCCCTGTCATCTGACCATGGTTCAAAATTACGAGGTTCATCCCAAAATAGCCGTAGTGTTGCTTTAAAACGGGCCGTTAATATAACTAAACCAAGAGTGATTACTATCTGCTCTTCCAATGACTCTTCTTTCCCTCGCCTGAGTCTGAACATAATTTTAGAAGGAAAAAAACTTGAATGGGACATGGCTCGGATAGGGAACTGTTTATTTATGACAATGACTTTCTATAAATGGAATGTATAATTTTATTGGTAATGAAGTCGAATTGCCTTCATAATATTCGAAATTCAAATATATTAACCTTTTAACTGCCAAAGGAAATTTCAATGAATGGAAATGCACCTTGATGTCGAATGAGGAATGTGTCTTTGTTTACCGACGTTTCAAATGGTGAAAGAAATGGTATTAGATCTTCCGTGGTCACCATCCACTATTCCAATGACTCTCGTTCGTAATAACTCGCCTTCCAATGACTTAGTTTTTAAGCTATGACTTCCTAAAATACATGATTTGCGTGGGTTATTAAGTATTTTTACCAAAATTTAGAATATTTTGATAAAGCGTTACTCAAATATTTCAATTTTAGCAAATAGTGTAATCAAATAATTAATTTCTTTATACTTAAATGTTATACGTAAAATTCGAAATTGATATCTTATGAACTATATTAACCCATTAACTGTTAAATATTTTTGAATTTTTTGGTTGGAAACGTTATATATATTGTCACGAAAATAAATTTGCCGTGAGTTTAAACAATTAAATTTATTAGAACGAAGCAACTTGCAACAGCACGAGACTCAGCCTTTATATACATATAGAATGTTCGAGAATAATCCGATTTGAATGGTTAAGATCTAGAACCCTCCAGATCTTAGATATACAATGGATAATATTTTAAATAAAAGAATTAGATTTTGTATTACACAGTGACTGGGATTCGAACCTAGGACCAAGCAATCTTAAACGATATTCTCTGTCGATTGAACCACGGAGATTACTAGTTACTCTGGTTTATGCGGTAATACATGCACAAAAATTGAGTAACATTATTAAATTCCAATTGTTTTGTTTGGAAAATATTGATATTTTTGATAATGCGTTTTATTAAGGATTAGGATTAACATTTTCATTTTTATTTTAAAAATTTTTTACTTGGGGTTTAATATATTCAAGCTGTAATGCCATGTCTAGCACCTAAATCTATATTTTCTCCTAAATTGTAATTAAATTTTTGTAGAGTGAATGGTAATTATGATGTCCCCAATCCAATCTAGAACAATGTTCTAGTTGGAAAAAATTTAAATAGCAATAAGCTTTTAATTGGAATTTTATTTCTACTG
>JAPMOR010039216.1:39608-62224 GCA_026543865.1 Argiope aurantia | reverse complement strand
TAGTTAATTGTAGGCTATGTTAGAGGCTCTTAGAGGGCTTTTAGAAAAATTCTTGGATATTTTTCATTTGCCCTTAGTCTTGAAAATAAAGATATATAAACCAGTCAACAGCCATATCATCAGATATGAGCCAAAGTTTTTCACATTTTGAATTTTGCAAGCTGAATTTCTGTCAATCACAATGTTTTTGTTTGTAGGAAAATGAACAGATGGAATTCGCCACAAATTTACTAAAAACCTATAAGATTTGATTTTCTTAAAAATCTAGAGTTCTATCTATCCAACGGATTTGAGAGAAGTAGCAATTAAAGCAATTAAACAAAATTTGTTTTGTCTGTGCATGTTAATAGTTATACGTGGGACTGAAATAAGTCCTTTTAGATAATCTTATGCTTTATCGTGTATTTCACTCGCTTAGAAATACATGATAAAGCATTACTTTTGCAATATTTTTAGACCACTTTTCTGAGAATGTGAGATTTTCTTGTTTTGTGATAAGCAAAATTTATATAAAATTTAAAAACAATTTCCGGTGAACTTATTGAAATTGACATATTTTTGAAGTAATCTTATTTTTCAGATATATAAGATTGTCGCATGCATTGAACAGTGTATAATAATGCAGTTGTTTCAAATAATTGTTTTTGTTAAAACGCAATTAAAATTCACGTCAATTCTAAGACTAAGAATAAGGCTAAAATATTGAAGCAACTTCTTATTTTTAACTTATTTATGCGAAACCAACCTACTTATTATTATTTAAAACTCTTTGCACTGTTTCCTCAGGGAATTCTGCGCGAGATATACACAATTAAATCGTCCTTTAAGAATTCATGCAGAGTTTTTGGCAAGATTTGGTGAATACTTCTGGTTTTACTTTTTACTGGTAATAGTTTTGTTGATTACCAAACCTATAACTGTTAGCGTGATTTAAGTTACCACGGAATGGAAGTACTTTCGCTGAAAATTTTACTTAACTTTTACGTATTCATGAATTGCAGAGAAAAACTTGTACGATGTAGAAAGCTAAATAAAAACTAGGTTGACTAATTTTTTTTTTAAAGAATATAAATTTCCAAATCTCGTTACTGAATATCTATATAGTAGATTGTTAAAATTTAGCTACAAATCACTGGAAAAAATTAACTTGAGTGTTGAAAAACCTTGTTTATTTTACTAAAAGTGCAGAATGAACTGCGTATTTGTTTCTTTAGGTAAGGAAGAAATAATGGAAAAGGTTATAATTGACTAATTGTTGTATGAAATAATTTTTACTAACAAAATATTTTTTATTCTCGCTTTGTTCAACAAAACCCACTTGTAAAAATTTCACGATTTTTTACTTACAAGATCAAATTTATCGTAATCGCCGTGTACAACCTGGGTACTCGCCAGTGAGCATTTCACCAGCCATTTCCAAGTAATGGTTGAGCATTCCTTTCTTGGCTGAAATGGATCTCATGTTAGCAACACTTGGATTTCTGCTTCAATGATTTTTGATTTTCTTGTATTTGGCCGCTTGAAGGCGCTGTAAAATGTAGGCGAGGTTACATATTGATCAAGTATTAAAAAGACAGTTAATATACGGAAAAATAGTTGTTTGTCTGTCATTTCTGCTTGAATGGGAGAAGGTTAGTTTAATAGTTGATACGTTACTCCCACCAATAATCCGAAGTATCGAGTCTCCCATTCTACTGTAGAGCTATCGGGTGGTAAAAAATATAATTTGTTAGCCACAAATTCTGATTTTTAAGAAAGTATTCTATATAGATTTCAATTTTTTTTTATTTGTAATCTAAATGTATGAATGTCATGCCTTGAACTCAATTATTTTTGCAAATTTTTTAATAGTGGCTTCACGTGCACGAAGTCAACATTTAAGCTAATTTATTTAATGGCAATTAAACTAAGATAATATATTTTTGCCATCCAGAATACCGAACTAGTACATTAGAAAATGAATGCTCGATTACAAATTCCATCATTTAAAAAATAACGCCAGTTGAATAAATGTTTTTAATAATATTTGGTTGTTCGAAAAGTAATTTTTTTTTTTTTTGTGGAAATGAAAGACAGTTTTCGTATAATAAACAAATACTTTATTAAATTATATACTAGCCTTTCTGGTCCAACACCTTTTGCCATCTTTCTGGTAGTAGCATAATTCCACGCTCATAAAATTTTTGGTCTTTGCTGCCAAAAAACTGATCGAGGTGGTTTTTGACCTTCTCATTTGTGGTGAAGGTTTTACCGTCTAAAAAAGTTAGCGAACCAGTTCTGGCACTGGCGTACTGTCAACACACCTTCTCCATACACATCGGTCAATTTCTTTCTGGCTTGAACAGCATTTTTACCCTTTCTGTAGTAAAACAGTAAAATATGTCGAAAATGCTGCTTATCGCTCTCTATATTTAAAAGGGCACCAACCAAAAATTACTGCTTAGAATTAGTTGAAATTTTTTCACATACAAGCCTTGCTATATGAGGTCTCAAAGCATATAAAAATTATACGGCTTAAATGTGAAGTTGGGTGCAAAAAAAATACAATCATATTCTCTGTCGGGAAAAAACGAAATTACTATCCGAACAACCCAATAGTTGGTTCCGTTTTAATCCTTTCTTTAGAAATTATTTTTTAGAATACATAAAGCAGAAATTCCTTTTCTTATAAAATAAGTGTAATTTTAAATTAAAAATTCTATTAACTGTAAAAAATTAAAACCGTATTAAATTTATTAAGAAACAGAATACATTTAATACTTTTTTCATATCGCGCTTGCTACTTAGATTTCAATATGAAATTAATAACATAACGTTATAAATATATTTGATAACACGGAGAAAATATTACAATTTAATTTAATGTTTCAATCTGTTCAAATCCAAAGGATTTTATAAATTTTTTTAAAATATTTTATTGACTAGTATATTAAGAACTAAGATTGAGGGATAAGAATTTTTAAAATATATTGGTTAGAAGCCTTTTTAACATACTTGTATCATTATTGCTTCACTTAGTATTTTAGAAACAATGTAATAGTTTTTAAGGGTAAGGTATCCATTTTATGATTAAATCATTCATTATAACTGGTATTGAATTTTCATTGTTATATAAATTCTTTTTTATCCACGAAACAAAAAAAATTTCCAATATATTCTTTTATGTATATTGTTGCATGAGAGCTCTTGTTTATAAATAATTATTATCTAAAAAAAAACATCTAAAAGTGTTAAAAAATACTTTTCAATAATCATTTTGATTGCCGAAAATGATTAGATATCTTTTAAATTAAAATCAAGCTTGCAGGAAATACAACTTACTTGTGCTAAAACAAGTCTTAAATACTGTCTTTTTAATTCATTTCAATAGATTTTGAATAAAAAATTGAATCAAATGCTATACATTTATATGGAAGTATCCTGAATAATTCCTTTCATTTTCTGAATTTTGTTAAAAATTCTGGAAGTTTGGACAGTTTTTCATAATATAAATGATTATTCTACAATAAAAAGACATTATATTCTTGCAGAAACATAATTGGTAAATTCAATATATATAATAATTTCTAGTGTCTCTGAAAATCGATGAAACTATAACATACCAAAATAAAGCACCGTTTTAAGTTACAGTTGGAATAAAATTGTGGAGCCTTTTGATCTGTTTGCTGTTCTAGTTGCAAGGAGAGGGCTAGTTGTAAAATTTAGGAGCTAATCAAAGTTTTATAATTCATTGAATCTTTAAAACGGTGGTTGGGTTTAAGAGAACATATGATGTGTTATTAATATTCATTTGCAATTAAAACGGCTGTGGACTCTGCCAATGCTGCCAATAAAAATTGCGCACATTTGATAGAGAGTTTCCTCAAGAACAGTGTGGGTAGAAAGAAACCATTATTGTAATTAGAAGTTTGTGAAATTTGAAATGAATTTGGCGAAATCGGAACAATATTTAGGATTGTGGGATTGGTTCTTTTGTTTTGCCAATTTAAATATACTGATAAGAGTATTGAATGCAGAAATTAGTTTAGTGAATTAAATCTGGTTATTTTTTTATGTCTGATAAGAATAGTCAATACTTAAAACAATTTATCATTGCACAAATAAGGATATCGAAAACTGAATATACTATATAAAATTACATTATTATAATAATGTAGTGTTAATTATTGCAACTATGTATGTTCCAACTTTGGAATGTTTACAATCCTTATATATAAATTGAATGTTATATGTGAGGAAATACGTTAGTGCAAAGAGTTTATAAGAACATCTTTATTCTTTTTTTTTAAAAAAAAGGTGGACATCTTTTACAACCAAAAATTACATTTTTTTATAAGAAAATTCACACACACTACTGATATTTTTATTTGAGCATGTTTCTAACACATGAATTTTTAATGGAAGTTTTAAAATTTATTAATAAAGTCTTCAACTAACTGAAATTTATTTTCAATAAATAAATCTTCTTGGAATGTATGAATAAATTAAAACATTTGTAATGAATATAATGCAGAATCACTTAGATTTAAAAAAAAGTGACTGAAAACTGCAAGAATTATTCATTATTTTAAGGAAAATTCTCTACTTATTGATGGGCGATAAATTATTGAATTATTAATAAAATTTAGAAATATATTAATTATTAATATCGACAGAGATCTCGTTTATATTTCACTTCGAATTAATATATTTCAAGTTTATTTTACGATAATGACATTTTAAAGCCTTTAAGAGAAGTCAAATTGATATTTAATGCGCTTACACTTTTGTAGAAGATTTATAATTAATCTTTTCCTTTCATAATTTCATATCAAATATGAAACAAAAATAATTTGTATTTATTAATTTCCGAAGATAAATTATACTGAAAGCATTATTAATACTTAAATGTATCTGTCTTTTTATGGAAAGAGTGCATGATCAGGAAAATAAAGTGTCTTGCTAAATTGATTAATGGAGGAGATAAATTAATTTTCTCTTAACTTCAAAATATATATGAATGAACAGTCTTGTGTTAGAATATTTTAAGGCACACTTTTATCACTTCTTTCAAGTGTCGTTACTAAATTCCATCTCGGAAGACGCCGATTTGAAGCTGAAGGAAATTTCATCTTACATCAAGCATTAATATGAAGTGTGAAAAACGCGTCTCTTTTTTTACGCATTGCACAAAATGCTGAGTAACTTCTCTGAAAAATTGCTGTGGTGAAAACAAGAAATCGTATTAGTAATTGTATAAAATTATAAAAAAAAATAATTAAAAATCAATTTTAAATAAACATATTTATATATTTATTATTACCGGGATAGCCTGGTTAGTAAGACAATGGATTCGCGTCCCTTGGGTTGCGAGTTCGAGCCTCTTCAGCCAAAGACTCCTCATGTGTGTGATGGCTGGTGCACGTATAAATCTGTTTGTTGTCGCAAAGTTCTCCATATCGAGAGTAATAATACCAAGACAGTGGGGGTACTGGATCAGGGGTGATCGTTCTCTGATTCAGGTATAAATTATGATGTATGGATAAGTGAATGAAATACATGAATGTGTTACTTTCTACTATGAGAATATTTTAAATGTTTAAATCAGATGGCTGAGAATTTGCCAACATTATTTTTTAGCAACATTTCTTACTGAAAGTGCTTTAATAAATAATTCATAAATGAAAAAAAAAATTAATTACCCTCTAATGTAACCCCAGGGGGGCCCTCGAAATGAAGATGAGATGCTTCCGGGAAGGAGGTTGGATCTCGCCACCCTGGAGAGTACACAAAAGGATGGGGGATCTGGCCCCTCCCTTCGATGACGAGACGCACTTCCTTCGGGGAGGGTTGTACCGTTGCTGGAGATGGCCTTTAGGACTCAACCACAATTCCCGCTGGTGTTGCTGTTGCATCGATCCGATCATTCAGTATTTTTATTCGTGTGCCTTCGGGCGGGTGGGAGAGTCAGTGATATGACTTACCCTCTGTACAATTTTGATAAATTAGAGTATACCTTCAATTACATATGAAAGTGTTAATAGATATTTAAAAATTAAAATAATTATTGAAAATTGGCGAAATTTTAACAGAATAAATTTATTGTCTTTATGGATGTATTATGATGTTAATAAGTAAACGTGTCTAATGCAAACATTTTTCAAAACGCATTTCGATACTGTATTTAAGACCCAAAACTGTTACTTTTATCACGTGATTATATCTTGATTAACAGGTGCTCATTAATAAGGAATTTTAAAAATTTTGTTTGAATTATTAATCAAAACTACTTGGAATTTTAACATTTCTTTTCAATATCTTCGGAGCAATTTTTTTCTGTCTGAAGATTTTTCTAGCCCTTATTTAAAATTTTAAAATATATTTTCTGTAACATTAATTCTATTTTTGTCTATTTTTATTCTATTTTGATTAGATATTTAAAATGTAAAGTAAATGCAGTTTTAATGTATTCTGTTTAGATTCCTGGAGAATATTTTTAACTTTGTTTTATATTCCTGTGCATTATATTCAAGTGCATAGTAATATTTATTACCTTTTTTCATGTATAGATTTCCACTAATATTTAAGAGCAAATTTTAAAGATAAATGCTACGAATTAAGTATTTCGTAATTGTAGCTCAATTCCTGTAGATAAATATAAGCGAATTAAGCTACAATATTTTAGTTAGAAGTTCGAAATTTTATTGTATTATTAATGTAAATCATTATGAAATAATAATTGTATCAGAAGCAAAATTGATGAAAGCATCCATCTTGAAAACCGCCCCTCACCTCATGGCAACGTGGCAACGTGGAAGTTTCAAAATTATTTTTGAGGCAAAATGTGTTTGAGTATTAATAACTTATTTTGCAATAACCGCGAAAATATAGTTATTAATTCCTTCGAATGTGATCACTATGGAATTAAATTACGCTTAACATATTAGCAGATAAACGAAAATATCCTAAGAACCACAATAGAATATTTTATAGTTTAACGTCTACTATCGATATCGTTAAACATTCATAAATGAGTTATCATATTAAGATAAGAATCTTGTTAGTTCCCATTATGCATTCTGCGATTTCACTTAAACAGCATGTTGCAGTTAACGATAATTGCGATTCGTAACATAATAATATTAAATATCCTGCATGCGGAAATAATATAATGTAGCTGACTGTGATAGAACTATCGGTAATTATTGGCTTGTTTGTGGAGCAACAGTTATCTAGATTTCTGTTTTAAAGATAAACCTAATTTGTTTATTTAGGGAGCCATTGATACGGAATATCGGACTTTTAGTGTTTAAATGGGGCTTATTAGTTCTGAAAATGAAACTGTTAATTAAAATGCTGGAGAGTCTTAAACTTATTTCTCGATCATCTATCTATAAATAAAGAATTATATATCATGGATATGTATTTGTAGTTGAAAGTATTTCGTTAATATAAAAGAAAAAATAAATAAATAGGAATTTAAAGCTTGCATGTTTTAAAAGGCAGTTCAAAGAATTGAAGTATTTATATTAATCCCTATAATGGGAATTAAGAATTGTTTAAATAATAAATTTTAGTACGCTCTGAATTACTGTAAAATGTTTTATATACATTCCAGTTTGAAATGAAAAAAGCAGTAAGGTCTCCATTTTATTTGATATTTTATTATAATAACAGTGAGAAGCAAAATACTAAAAGAAAAAAATATGTCAGTTTTGTTAATATTTTACACTTAAAAAAGTCTTTCTTTTATGAAGATTTCAGATTTTATCTGCCAATATATATTATTATATAAATGATATACTTCCTGATTAATAGATTGGAAGGGATGGACCAACATACTGACCTTTACCCTCTCCAGATGTTACTCCTTTTGATTTTTTTTATTTTGGGACTGTATCAAGGACAAAGAATTTGCCATATTAATAGCTGACGTCGAAGAACTGTAGGCTAGGATACAAGCAGTTATGTGTATTGTAACAGAAGACATGTGAAAGAACACATGGTGTAAACTGGATTACCTCTTAGACATTCTCCAAGCTACCAAGGGGGCACACATGGAAATTTACTGAGGTAAATGGTCTTACAAAAATTTGTAACAGTACTTACAATGTTTCCAAACAAAAAATTCTTAGTTCCAACATAGTAAATATTTATAATAACGACAAGAATTTTGATTCATCCTATATATCGGTTTATAATATTTATAAATTTTAAATTTTTAAAGAAATGTTGAAGAAAGGATTTCCTTTAAAGAATATGCTGAAAATGCTTTGGCACTAAACATTTTTGTATAGTAAGAAAGAAAACTGTAACTTTTGATATAAAATATGTTTCCATTAATGCTGTTTTTTTTTAATGTATTAAGAAAAACGTTATGCAAAAATTTATACAATAAAAAATATTATATATAATTTTTAAAGTTAAAATGAACAATAATTATTAAATATTTCTTTATTTGAGTAAAGATTCAAAATATTAATAATCCAATACATTAAATAAATGTTCGTTTATTTCTTTAACATTTTAACGTTTTTCATAGCTCACTTATTTTTTTGTTTCGTAATGGTCATTTGGGCATTGAAAGCTTAAAAAAAGCTCTATTAACAATTAAACAGTAATTTTATTTACTTAAATTATCAAATCATCATTTATTTTCAGCTTAAAATTCGTCAACCCTGATGCTCTTAAACACTGCACACACGCGCACACGTACACGCTCACGCGCGCACGCACGCAATGTGCTACATCATTTTTTATAAAATGTGATACGAAACTATGAATTATTTATTGAAATCAAGATCCCTCAAAACAAGGTAAAATAAAGAAATTACAAATCAAATATCGAGTTTTGAAATAATATACATCAAAAGCATTAATTTCGCTTATAAATGCTAATCTGGAAAGGACAAAACAAATATTAAAACTTTCATGATACAAATTTGTAGGGGAGATAGAGACAAGATTACGAATAATAGTCACACAGTAAACTCGCAGAGACCATAAGCCATTTCTTTAGTCATAGTAACTTCTACATTTGTGATGGTATTTTAATGGGTTTTTCTGGAACATGGAAATATGAATCTCGCAGAGAGTTTTCTGAAATTTTAATTAATTAAACATTCAACAAAATTGTGACTTTTCCCATAACAACTTATGCAAGCATTATATTACAGAAATGGTTTTTACATAATTCTAAAATTAAAAAAAAAAAACCCAGCAAAAAACATACATTTTTATTATACTAATTTTGGCTTTATAACCATTTTTAATCTAAATTTGAAAACTTATTTAAAATTAATGCAAATAAATTTAAATTAAAATGTTTCCCAAATATATATTTTAAATTATATAAAAATGTAATTCTACCTGAGTGAGCACGTTATGTGCGAATGAAAAAAAAATTACCCTTTTCAACAAGTTTTTGCCAAGTTTCGCCAATAAGTTGTCAATGAGAGTTGCAGTTGGAAGATTAAGCTGCATTATTCTAAAGACAAAACCTGAAAAAAACTATAATTTTCAGCACGTTAAATGACAAAATAAAAATAAAAATATTATTTTTTAGAAAAAAATATCAGAAAACGTGTTCAATGTCTTTTTAAAACATCTGTTTTATTAATTCAATAATTTTGTTTTATTTAATGAAAGTGTGAATTAATATTTATATTGAATATCCAATCTAATCAGGCCCAACAAATGCATTACTGTTTATTAACATAAATACTTTTAAAAATGTCAAGAATTATATTTTATGTAGTTAGGATCAATTAATGCTCAATTGAATTACAAATTTTATGCTTTTATATATATTCTCAGAAATGGGAGTTCCATATGAGAAATTCTTTATTGTAATAAGCTAAATTTTATGTCGAATCAGAAAAACTCTTATTCAGTAATTATTCAATATATGGCAAAAACAATTAAAACAATATTACACATAAGACATTAATGAGAAACGATTATATCTTCTGTATTCTTATTTTTAAAATTCATGTGTGATTTGCATAAAATGTTCTAAAATATTTGTTCTGTAAGTTTTCTGTAAATTTTTCTTTAAATGTTCTGTAAGTTTTGCCTCAATTGTTTCAAATAAAGGGCTCCACTTTAAGAGATAAAGAAAAATTAGAAATATGCTTGGTGCAATGATAAAATGGAAACGCAATGAAATATTATGGTTTATACAACTAAAAATATTTGAATCTGAAAAATAATTTATTCAGAAAGCTATTAAAAACGAAGTACATAAATTATTTATTTAAATTTTTTAACTACCATTAATTCTGGTGAAGCGACTGATTTCTAAACACAGCAAATAGTAAATATATCAGTAATACTCATGACCTTTATCCATAAGCCTGTTTGAGAATTGCAAAACTTCTTCCAAAAAACAAACGATTTTTTTTAAATTCCTTTTTTTTACATTAATATATAATACTAAGCAAAGCATAGTTTGGCAAGTAAAAGAAAAAAAAATCAACTTGAAAGATTTAGCTGCATTTTCATATGTTGTTTGATATTCAATTTATTAGGAATGGAAAAAAATATGAAGATAAAAAGAGAATTAAATGGGGGTAATAAAAATAACTTTAAACTAAAATGTAATTTATATAAAAATAATTTCAAATGAGTGATCAAAAGTTTATTTATGATGAGGAATATTGAAATGATGATGTTTTATAGTGTTTGTTTTAATGATACTTATTTGAATTATTTAAATTTTCAAAGTAAAATTTATAATCTATTCTTAATTTTTAAAGATATTATTAAATTAAACACAATGGGCTTTCATGCCGAGATTTTTTCATTCATACAAATGGATATACATATTAGAAGCAGAAAAAAAATATTGATTTTTACAACACATTTGATGGGTTAATTTTCTTGATTATTGCTTAAAATAATTTTAAATAAATATCCAATAAAATATTATTCAAATGAACTTTAAAACTTGAGCTATTTAAACACTTCAAATGAATTAAAATATTAGTTATTCAGTAAACAATTGGAAATGATATCCGAAGCAAGCATGCAAGATTAGATATTTAAGCAAGATGGTATTAGATGCTTTTAGAAGATGATAAAAAAATGGCGAAATTTGAAATGATATATATCAGTTAAAAAAATCCTTAACTAATCTGGTAAAGCAAGAAATCAAATTAGAAAATGTTGATTTAGTGTTCAAGAGTCAGTATATTAATTTATGAATAACTTCAAAAGTACTGTACTGAATATTTTTGAAAGACTTCTTAAAATATATGATTAATTTTCACGATGATTTTCCATGTCAATTCTGAAGTCTCTTTGAAGAATGTCGGCATAGTTTTCTGAAACTGAAACATTATAACATCAAATTTAAACATAAAATATTCCTGATGGATCCTCTAATGAAATTTTAGAGTAATTTACTTATTTGGAAAAGGAATATCGAACTCGATTTAGAATGAAAATATAATTTCTATTAGCAAATAATAATTCAAAAACCAAATAAAAGCAAAATTCAGCTCCGTTTAGATCTTCCATCTTCACAGTTCTTGTCTTTATCTAATGTATATTTGATGCATGATGTCTTTTTTACTGATGAAATGGAAAAGAAAGATTTTGGATCAGTACAAGTCGAATTAAGGCATTGAGTAAGAATTTATATTAAATGTCTCCTAAGCTCAAATGTTAGTTGTTTTTCTAATGACTGATAATGTTGCGGGTTCTATTTCGAATGTAAACATATCATGAAAACTGATTGGATTTTCTATAGAATTAGTTATTAAAACATATCTCCTTGCTGATCTAGAATGATTTTCTATCTCTTGGTTATTCTAAAGCATTTGTATTTTCATTAAAGTTCTGTGCTACTTATTACATAATTTACTAAGTTTGTTGGTCCAAAAGAAATGATCTAGCTGAATGTATGGAATCTTATTCACGAAATATATTTTTTAACATTAAAAAAACTATCAAAATTGACAGTGAAGAATTGTTGCACATTAGAAAGACAGAAATATATCTAGAACAAATTAAATTTTGACACAAAATCAAAATTTTAATGCTGAATATATCTGATTTAAAAATTCTATGTATATGTGCTTCCATTAAGGAAAGGGAATATCAAACCTGACGGAACGATGTTGCCATGAACCAACGCAGTGTTTCTGTTATTGTTGCTTTATCAGAATACTTCAGGAATTAGATAAGAATACCTTCAAGAATAAGGATATCGTATGTAAATACGTTTCTTAAAGAATCGTAAAATATCAAGGCAGAGAAAGAGGTATTGAAAACCATAAAGAAAACAGTGCAGCTAGTGTTGTCTTATCAGAATAATTCAAGAGTATGAATAAGAAGGCTTCAAGAATAAGGATATCGTCTGTAAATATGTTCATTAAAGAATCGTGAAATATCACGGTAGAAAAAAAGGTGTTGTAAACAATAAAAAAACAGTGTTGTTAGTGTTGCCTTGTCAGAATAATTCAAGAGTATGAATAAGAATGCTTTCAAGAATAATGATACTTCTTGTAAATATGTTCATTAAAGAATCGTGAAATATCAAGCAGAGGAAGAAGTGTTGCAAACAGTTAAGAAAACAGTGTTATTAGTGTTGTCTTATGAGCATAGGTTAAGAGTAGCAATAAAAAATACAGCCTTTAAATATGTTCATTAAGGGATAGGGAAATATCAAACCTGCGGAAACCTGCTAACCACAATAATCTAATGTTCCATATATTAAGTCTGTTTTTTTCAAATGCGAACAGATAAAAGGGTTGATTGCTACTTTCAGCACATTAAGCGCGAACTCTTGCATGAGCTAAAACTCCCATAAGATTGTATTCAATTGAAAACTAATATATATATTTATATATATAATAGGTGTGTGTGTAATGTATATAAAATTATTCAAAATTTAGTATTCAAAATTTAGATGCTGTCTATCACTAAAAATTTTATTTGTATCACTTCAATAGTAGCATATTATAAATAATAAAGCAAAAATAATAATTGATGATTTTCATAAAAGTATATCATTCAATATATTGATTTTGTACTCCACTTTTATCGATAATACAAAATATATATAAAACAAAATTCAAAAATAAAATTGCATGAAAATGTTACCTAAAGATTTAAGGTGAGGACATTTACCAGTTTGTTTCCACATTACTGAAACCATCAAATTTATTTCGTGTTTTCAAATCAATTGTTATAATATTAGAATCTCCATATAATTTTATTAATTTTTTTAATCCATATAGTCTTAGCAATGAAACATTAAAATATTTCATGAATTTTTAAAAAATAAAGGAGCAGTTTCGGCAAAGAAGTTTTTTTTTGTAGGAAAGTTAAATATCTCAGCGTTTTTTAAAAATCTGTATTAATTACATTTTGCTTTTTTTATGATAATTCTATTAATTAAATACTTAAATATTGCAAACAATCATAAAAAACAATTTCCAAAGATGCTATAGAAACGTATTACTTTAATATCTTTATCCTTATTAATTGAATGTTCTTTCAAAGTTTTTTTAACGTTTATCTTCTAATTAATTGTGTGTATTTTTCATAATTTTTAGAAAAAAATATAAGAAGTAGCAAATATTCCATTCAATTGAAAGAAAATCAGTCTGACTTTTAAAAATTCTTTTATCTAGCAACTTTAGGTTTTTCTTAGAAATCAAAACAACTGATAAACTTCAAGATAAGCACGATTTATTATGGCGAATCGAATAAAAATTGAATTTATAATCTTTACATATATATTGTGTTATGGAAATATATGAGAAAAGAGATAAAAATACGTTTGTACTTCCATTTGGGAGAAAACGCATATTTCAGTTTATACGCACTCTGATGTTTGCAAATATGCTCTTCATTTTCCACATAAACATTTTCGTGCTCAATATAGTCTTTAGTAAAGTATGTTGGCAATAATATCGTCTGAAGAAAATACAAATATATCATTCAAAAGGATAAAATGCTTTTCAATTTGAACAAATGTAGTCCACTTGCGATGTTGCATGAATGAAATGAAATGATGTTTTGAATGTTTACCACTTTCAAAAGAGACTTAAAAGGAATCTGTTTTGAATATATAAATTGAAATCTATATACAATCAAATGGTACAAAAACTATATATTTTCTGAAAGATTTTATAAACTGGAACAATAAAACTATTTCTTTCTAATCCTTTGATAGAAACATGTTTTAAGAAACGTCTTTATTTGTGAAATGCATATTGCATCAAGATTTTTCATGCACATGAATACATTTTTTAAAACTTTACATTAATTTCAATGATAATGGCATTTGAATTAAGCATTTGAAGTTAAGTGCTCCACAAATTTCAATGTTGTTTATAGGCCTACGCATTAAGAATACTGAGAATTACAAAAATCAGAAATAAATGCTCAACTGATATTCTGACTTATGTGGCATTTATCTTATTAATGCGTTTTGGAACGTGCTATTCTGTATTCTTTGTAAGACAATAAGAAGCCTCTAACTGTAATCAGCCTAAGGCTAGATCTTTTATAGTAGATGATGCTTCAGAAAAAATATTATTGCAAAAATTAATTTCCCTATTTTCAAGACACTGTGATACAAAATAAGCAGCTGGAATTGCAATCTATTTCTTTCTAATGTGCGTTGTGGTAAAGAAAATATATGAATCTTATGAAAGGAAAGAGCAGTTTCGTTTTTCATGCTTCAAAACTTGATAGTTGTGGATAACATGACCAAATAGATATGAATTTTATGTGTTCTTCCATTTTGTGCAGTGTTTCTTTTTATTACACAAATGAAGAGCTATCATGTATGATGTTCGATAGTTCCTAAAATTTTTCCGCATTTTATACCGTTTTCGATATAAAAACACTAATTCTAAATTTTGATTTTAAGAAACATCATAAATACTATTTTCATGTAGTGTATAGCAAGTTCTCTAAATCTGGACACCAATTTATGATTATAGCTGTTGCCAATATGGAGTGGAATCTCACAACATAACTGTGCATTTGAGGTTTCATGACATTAAAAAATATAATCAACAAAATAATTTTATTTGTAGTTTGTGCAATTGTGAATTGCATTTTTTTGTATAATAAAAATTAAAAATAAGGAAAAATATAATATTTCGTATGAGTTTTTTGATATTTATATCATTAATTGTGGGGCCGTGGTGGCCTGGTAGTAAGGTCTCGCCTTCGGTACCAATGGTTTCAGGTACGATACGCGATTCCATCAAAGAACCGTCGTGTAAGTGGGTCTAGTGTTAAATCCGTTGGGGCCAAACGTCCCATCGTTGATGTGATGTGGAAGCTTGGAGAGGGGGCGCGAACTCAGGTGTCGTCCTCGTCATCTGATTGCGGTTCAGAATTGTGAGGTTCGCCTCAAAATAGCCCTAGTGTTGCTGTAAAATCGGAAGTTAATATAATGAATCGTGGGGACAAATTTAGAAATATAAACTTATAAAAATTTGAAGAAACCAATTTACCATATGAAAAGCATTTGTCGGAATAATTTATAGATTTTCGGTGCTTAGGTAACGGAAACAGCTCTTTCATGAAACAAATTTAGCTCTCAAATGATTTAATTACTCTCGAATTGTTTATTAATTCTATCAAACATGATGTAAAGTCCCTTTGAGAATAAATTAATTTAACTCATTAATAACAAGTCAAGTCATGTTTGAAAGCGCCATCAAATACATCGTAAATATCTTGTGTCAAGTCATTCACTGAAAGTGGGGTTGAATTTGACATCATTATTTAATCATCTCCATTCGTTAATTAGCAAAGCGTGAATGTAATTCCTGAATGCCCTGAAGTCATCTTTGTAACATTGTTGACAGTTAGATTTAGAACTTCAAAGGATAGTAATGAAATTATGTTAGTTTGATGGCATTTTGCAATCTCGGACGGTATCTTATCTTTTACATTGAGCTTTAAAATATTGCAATTATTGATATTATGGATTTATATTTAGCTTTATCATAACATTTTTTTTATCTTCCTCTTCTTGTATATATGATTTATTTTGTAGGATAAGAAATTAATGAAAGAAATTATGTTTTAATTCTTTTCATTTAGACATTTCTTTTCTGGAAATTTTAAATCTAACACCGTTTTCTTTCTAATATGTTTAATCTCTAATATATTTAAACATATATCGTGTTCTCTTAAAGGGTAGTTAGACGCTAAAATATAGAGGGTGGGGGATCGAACATCCATAAAGAATAACGGAAATGTCTCCTTAAATTTATATAGCTATTTCTTTTAAATTAAGGCATGCGACTAGATTCGGAATAATTTTTTTTTGAAAAACCTTCTGAAAAAGTTATATTTCTGAATATTTACTTTAAAAAATGTTGAAAAACATATATAAAACTAAAATATATCAGCTAAGATGCGAAAGTTTTTTTTTTTAATTGTATAAAAAGCTTTTTTTTTCTTGGTTAGAAGAGGTATAAAGTAACAATAGTCTAGTTTTGAGGTTTATTTTGTAGGGTAAGAAATTTAAAAAAAAAGTTATCACATTTTAATTCTTTTTATTTATACATTTCTTTTCTAGAAATTTTAACACGAGCACACTTTCTAATATATTTAAACATGCATCATGCTCTATTTCATGAGTAACTAGAGGTCGGAAGAGGAAAAAAATTACATCACCGAAAAAAATAACCCTATTTAAATATCATAGTCATTTTTTTAATTAAAATATAAATTTAGTATATTTTTCTATTTCAACGAACTAAATAAAATTAGTATTGCTTTTAAATTTTTATTTTCAAAGCATAATTGCTATATAATCCTTTAATAAATTTATCTTTTATTATCGTCGGTTTTCCTTTCCTATTCATTTTATGTTTTTGTAAATATGGTTAAATAATAATTCTGTCGTAAAAAAAACAATTTCCTACCACAAATTTAAAAATAAAATTACATTTCCGATGTTTTTAAAAAAGAAATTACACTGCACTTCAGTATCATTCGATGTAAAATTTATTAATTTTCTTCTTAAATTCATATTCAACATCAAAAAGAATATCATTTCATGGTTAATAATTTTTAATATGTAAGTACTTCCAAATGCTTTCAATATCTTTTTTTATCAAATAATTAATGCGAAATTTGGAACAGAAAAATGTTTTTAATAAAATTGTTTTTATTAACAGTTTACATTGCTTGGTAACAGAGCTTTCACCAAAACTGTTAAATGTAGTTTATTTTTTAAAAAGTGCTACACACACACACACACACACGGCTAATTTTACAATCACTGTCTATCTTATAGAAACTTGCTTAATAACCTGAGTGTTAACTTTTGTTTCATTATCGCATATTTATTTTCAATACCACGTAGATTTCCTTTTTTTCCTATTTATTTTTGATGAAAAGAATTAAGTTTCATCAATTCTTCTAAAATATTTATTACCTGAAAATGTTTTCTAACTCTATAAAAATAAAGATTGCAATTTGAAATAAAGTGTGCATGAAATTAAAAATTTCACTTATTTAGCATTGTAGTAAATAAATATAAATTTTCATATAGGATGTTTTTACCTGTATTGGCATCACAGAATACCTAATCTAAGATATTGCAGGAAATAAGGAATTAGAGTTTTTGCATTTATCTAATGATCTCGCATCACCTACATTGCTGCAATAAAAAGAAAGTGCAATAATTAGAGAGAGGCATATCTTACTCTACGATCTAACATCGGCTGAAAAATTAATGTTCCGTCCTCTAAAGTATTTGCTGCAGCTATCAATTAAAAATAAAATAGTCCTAAATCACAAATCTGTTAATCATATTCAAAAAATATATTTGTCACTGATCTTTAAATAAAAACAATAGAACTTTGTCTTTTTATTGTTAATTCACCGAGTTATGAGTTTTTGATATGCATTATTGTCGACTCATTTTCACCGTTTCGAAGGCAGCCTGGAATAAGATTCAAACATCAGCGGATTTACTATTTAGGTAGTTATATATTCTGATTAAACACAAATCGTAGCATTTTATGGTAATTTAATGAAAAAATTTTGTGTGAAAGGTGTCATCTGAATGAAAATGTTACGCAATGAATTACAGACAATGAATTAATTATCTATCATTGTCTGTGATGCTCGAACAGACATTGTCTGTGTGCTCATCACATAAATGGCGATGATGGTTGAAAAATTTTATATAGTTTTGTAACTCAACTTTCAAAATCTATGTTTAATTTCAGGTGTATTCTATCACAATATTGGCTGTTATTGGTTCTCTGTCCTTTCATACTGATGCATTTGTTGTTACTCTAAAACTGCAACAAATTTGATATGTGCAATTTAATTTATGAAATTATCACAAAAATTTTAAATGACTCTATAATATTTGACTGAATTATTAAAAAAAGTAGATTATCAATATATTTTTTTTTTGTATAAATCTAAACATGAGAACTCAAAAGCAAATGAAACTACATAAATATTACATGATATGCAGTCTTGTCGCAAAAAATTGCAGTATCTTAAATTTGGGGCATAGTCTATGAAAGAAAAACGCATAATTCAGAAATATTGGGGACTGGAGTGTTTTGATAAATGATTTTAAAATGAGCGATCACTAAAGACAAACATTGTGCATGTATAAGAGAAAAATTCTTATCAAATATAGACTGTTAACTGTATCATTCGTGTTGCAAATCTAATATATAAAAAATAAATTTTTGTTTGTTCGTATTTTATGCGCTGCCATACCGTTCATCCGATTGCTATAAAACTTGGCCAACTTATTACTTGCAATTTCTCGAACGTCATGGGCATAGTACAATTATTATATCTAATATATAAAAATGAAATTCTCTTTTTTCGTATTTTATGCGCTGCCGCACTGTTTATACAATTGTGATAAAACTTTGCCAACTTATTGCTTTGAATATAGAAAAACATGTTTTTCACATTGTTAGCTGTACATAGGATGCTCACAAGTCTGAAAACCAAGAAATTTATTTGTTCTTGATGAGGACGAAAATTTTTTTTCTACCATAAAGTGTACTTGAATACTAAAAAATGAAATAAATATTATTGAAAATAGATAAAAAATAGAATAAATATTAAAAAATAAATTTAAAAAATAAATAAAAAATATTGTTACTATAATTTTATATACCATTAAATTTCAGTAAATTTATTCATTGTCGACAAGGAAATGAATATCACTCTTTCTATCATTCCTAATTAAACAAGATAGATATTTCAAATTTCAAATGATATTTTCAAAATTATTTCTTCTGCGGCAGCAACGCGCTGGGTAACAGTTAGTATACAATAATTAAAATACTTATATAAAGAAGTAATTCAATAAAGCAGACTTATTGTTGAGAATACGAAGCCCTTTTTTTATTTTCTTCAGAGCGGAGACTCGATTTCCTTTGCCCTAGATCTCTCATATTTTATGATAACATCTGGGAAGAATCACATGTCAGTGGACATAGGAGTGAAGCATAGTGTCAGCATAGGACAAGCAGCACAAATTTTCCTCTTAAATGGTTTATTTTTCTGAAACTGCTGCAATTAAGTTAAATAAACTGCACGTTTATTATCTGTTTTTATAATCAAATATCCTTCACACTCTTGCGCATGCGCTATCTGTTCTAACTGAAACGTAATAGAAATGTGATGATCAATAGAAGAGGAAATATTTATTTTTCATTAAACAATGCATGGAAAAAATACAGATTTCGAAGTTAATAGTACAGTGAAAATCCGAAATGAAAATAAACACTGGTAAAGATTAGCCAAATGAAAAAGTCAATCAAAATGCTAAAGAAAGGCGATCTTCTTCCTCAGTGTGTATCATTCTTGTGCGGAATAAAACCATTCGAATAATACAAACACCGAATTCTGAACTAAGTTTTTATCACTATTACGAATGAAACGGCAAATGTTATTACCTATTTTAAAGGAAGGCTCGCATGCTATTGACGACTTAAGATTTGCCTCGCAGATAGATAGATATGAATGGAATAAATACACTAGCGACCTCAAGCGGAATAATAGTATGACCCTAAAATCTGAATTTGCCGAGTTATACCCTTGAATTAAACTAACTCTTATGCTGATCCATATTCAGATAATATACAGGGTGTTTATTTAGTCCCGGGCCCATTTTGATGTTTAATAACTCATAAAATAATGAAGATATAAACAAACTTATGGCATTTATTGATGGAATAACTCATATATTTTCCATTTCAGGTTTGAATACATTTACTTTTGTAAATATCGTCTGCGCGTGTGGTTAATTTCAGATAATTTCATTTTCCAGTCTAAATATCTGTACTTTTCTAAATATCGTCTGCTTATTAATTGCATTTTTCTCTCTTTTGTTTTTGGCAACTATTGAAATGTTATATTTACTTTTCATGTGTTTGTTCTATGTAGTACTTTTGTATGTGATGCTTTATTCGAGCTTATATGAAGGAGAATGCATACACCACAAGAGAAAGCACAACATCCTTTCATCTTTCTGGCCTTGTTAATCGCCATAATGTGCGCATATGGGGATCTGAAAACCCCCATGAATACTGTGAGACACAAAGGGATTCCCCAAAGGTTAATGTGTGGTGCGGACTAATGCCCGACAGAGTCATTGGACCTTTCTTTTTTACAGAAAAGACAGTCTCATCAGTCGTATACTTAGACATGTTGGAAAACTTCGTATTTCCACAACTAGAAGAGCTTCAGCCACATGTCTTTTTGCAACAAGACGGTGCGCCACCTCATTGGGGTACCATCGTTCGTACTTCTTTGAATGACCATTTTCCAGGAAGATGGATTGGGCGAGGAAGTCCAATTCCTTGGCCACCCAGATCACCTGACATAACGCCGCTGGACTTTTTCCTTTGGGGGTTTCTAAAAGACAACGTTTTCAGGAGGAGAGTGTCGAACATTGATGATCTAAAAGCCAGAATTACAACCGCAATAGGCTCTGTGGATGCTGACATGCTTGCCGCTACCTGGCGTGAAATTGAATATAGACTTGATATTCTCCGTGCGACGAAGGGGGCACACGTGGAAGTTCATTGACAAGGTTCATGAAACTTTTTGAGTCTATTTAACCATTTATGTTATTAATTTTAATCTATCTTTATTATTTTATGAGTTATTAAACATCAAAATGGGTCCAGGAATAAATAAACACCCTGTA
The DNA here is from genome assembly GCA_026543865.1 of Argiope aurantia. NCBI lineage: Eukaryota > Metazoa > Arthropoda > Arachnida > Araneae > Araneidae > Argiope > Argiope aurantia. Next base: position 41,061 of record JAPMOR010039216.1, on the reverse strand, counting down.
TGCTTTCTTGTAGTCATTTTGTTTCACTAAACAGAAAAACGCGAAACAAAAATTGTACTCTAAGGAATACGAGAAATTTTAGGAGAAACATTCTCATTCATCTTTATATAATAATAAAAAAACCCCTGAAGTCTGGAATTTATTTCTAATATAAAATTGGTATTATATTTTTGATTAAATGTCTAGTATATCTTTGGCAAATAGAATTAAAATACTAAATCATTGAATATAAAAATCTTTCAAGATAAATATTCCAAATGCATTATGAAGAAATGCAATTTTATAAATTAATTCTACTCAAGTATTCTAAATTAGATTAAATGCCTAAGAATTGTGTTTGCTTTATTATAAAGTTCCATAATTTTCAATAAAGTTTTCATTTGTTTTATTAATAACAAAATTATTTTGCCACTAATATTTTTTTCTATAATTTAAACATATTAATAAATACCATCAAACCTTTTTATATTTAATACTTTCACCAAAATTAAGTTTCTAGAAATACAACTTTTATGAAACTTCAGAAAATTTTAAGTCTTCAAATAAAATTATATGACAAGGCATGAAATTTTTCTGCTGCAAATTTTATGAGATGATTTTAAGAGTATACCTTCAACCAAGTATTAGTCTATATTCATAATGGGGAAATGCTTTTAGCAAAATTGTGTCTGAAAATTTATATTTTATCAAACATTTTTATTATATCAAATTATTATTCCATACTTGCTATAGTATAATTACTTTTATCTACAACAAATATGCTTTTCATCCGTATTTTCTACCTTCCTTGAGGAAAGTTGAGAATAACAGTTGCATTCCAAACATTCTTTTTTGTTGTAACATGACAGACATAACTATCTTCTGTTATATTATACGTATAAAATAATTTTACTACATCTGGATTCATTCAATTTTGATTTTCATACAACTGCATTTGCTCTCTTATAATGATATTGCTAAGAATTGGCTTATTCTTTATGGTAATTTAGCAATATAATGCTGGTAAGGCCGGTGTCAGATGATCATATGCTTCTCATTTAAAAGCAAGGAAAGCTAAGTTAAAGGATTAAGTGAAGTTATGGTTAAGTAATAACAGTTTATTCAATAATTTTGAATCTCTCTGTGATTTTTCTGATGTATGCATTAGGTAGTGGATTATCTATTTCTAGTATCTTGGCACGTGATAAGCGATTAATGGCTATTGGAAATTGTTGATTATTGACAGATATATTGATAGATTTCATTTTATTGATTATTGATAGATTTCATTTTCTAATCTCAAATAATTCCCAAACCAGGAAATATTACCGCACATGTAATGGGCACAAGCTCTAAAATCATATATAAATTATGAAAATTTATAAAAGAGGGGCATTTTCAGATTTTTTTTGATAATTTCATTTTTCTTTCATCAAGATCTCTTTGCACGGAGGTAGATGAAAAATGCTTTCAA
>JAPMOR010039216.1:0-27083 GCA_026543865.1 Argiope aurantia | reverse complement strand
AATTGCAGAAAAGGAGTTCTTGCGATCAGTACAGTGAACACGTAATTCAAGAGAAAGGTCATGCGTATGCAAATATCAGGAACAAAACGTCACAGGCGGCGTGAGCGTATGGAAAACACGCGCGGAAGGCGCGCGCAGCTCAACACTACAATAAAAGGAAGAACGGAGACGCAATTAAAGACATTTGCTGCAATTGCACGTGAGTTAATTCGTGAAATATGGCTAGCAGAAATCACCTGGACGATTTCACACGTGGAAGAATGATCGGAAAGCTGGAGGAAGGGCGTAGTGTGACCAGTGTAGCTAAAGAGTTCAGAATCAACAAAAGTGTCGTTTCGAGCTCTTGGAAAGCCTTCCTAACCACAGGTACAACTGTGAGAAAGGTTGGTGGTGGCCGCCCCAGGAAAACAACTGCAGTGGATGACCTACATATCGGTCTGCAGGCGAAAAGAACCCGAAACAAGTCAGCAAACGCCATTGCTCAGCAACTCTGTGCAGCAACGGGGCTACAAGTGTCGCGTTTTACTGTGTCCAGACGCCTTCACAAAGGTGGCCTATTCGGCCGTCGTCCTGAACGCTGCATCCCTTTGACAGTTTCCCACCGGCGGCACCGTTTAGAGTGGTGCAGGAAGCACAAAAACTGGACATTCCATCAATGGAGTCGTGTCCTCTTTACAGAGAGTCGTTTTAGTGCCACAAGTGATTCCCAACGCCAGTTAATTTGGAGAGAGGTCAGGACACGGTTTCATCCCAGTAACATGACGGAAAGAGACCGTTTCTGTGGTCCTGGAGTGTTCGTCTGGGGAGCCATTATGATGAACGGGCGGACTGAGCTGCACGTTTTCGATAGAGTTTCCAGTTCAGTAACTGGAGATCGCTATTGTCAGGAGGTGATCCTTCCCCATGTGCGTCTGTTCCGAGGTGCCATTGGATCAGACTTCGTTTTTATGGATGACAATGCGCGGCCACACAGGACTCATGCTGTTGAGGAGCTCCTGGCAAGTGAAGATATCACTCAAATGGATTGGCCGGCGTGTTCCTCTGATTTAATTCCGATAGAACATGTGTGGGATGCTTTGGGGAGACGCCTTGCGACACGATTACATCCTCCTGGGAACACCCGACAACTTAAACAGATACTGATTGAGGAATGGGCACTCTTACCTCAAGAACTGTTGGACAATCTGATGCTGAGTATGGGGAGACGGTGCGAAGCAACCATTGCAGTAAGGGGAGGGCATATCCCATACTAAGGAACATCTGCTTGCTGTTCTTCCTGTTGGACAGACAATCATGAGTAACGATGCTATGAGTTCAATAAATCCTTTTTTTGTTTGATTCCATACTGTATGCATTGTATTCATTTCTGCGCAACTATGCTTTCGTCATTCTTTCAGAACAAAATGCTGTATCTCATTTCTGAATTTCATGTCTCTCAGATGATTTCTCGTGAAGTTATGGCAAAAACAAATACCTGTTGCTTAAGTTTTGCACACCAATGTATATATAATGTTTTCTTTTATACACCAGTAGCCGAGTTTATTGATTTAAATTATGTTTACTTTTTTGTGCATTAATTAAAAGCGAGTATTTTTCTTCTTTAAGTAAACATTTTATTTCTTTTCTTTACCCCAAAGCATCTTTTAATTTTACATTACATGTTCAAATACTTTTATCATTATCTCATGCAGATGAAAAAAAAAACTTTTTATAATAAAAGCAGATAATAAAAGTGACCCAGGTCTTTTTTTTCCCTTCAATATTCTGAATAATATTTATTCTTGCATAAAAAATGAAAAAGATATTAATTAAAACTGCTAAATTATTTTGAAATAATTTAGAAAGAGAGAGAGAAGAAAAAAACGCTAGCTCAGAATCGAAACCAGGTTTCCTAAATGCTACGCCAGTGAGTTCCTGAACCACTACACTACTCAAGCGCTCGTTCGGTTAACCCATTATTAGTATATAAGCTAATTTGAAAGTTTTAAGGTTGACTATTGTGTCTTAATATTTTCATTAATAAACATTCTAAATGTATACAATCTCATTCCGAACTCAATTTTGAAGGTCGTGCCTTCTCCTTGTTAATATCAGTTTTAAATATTTCGCTTCTGGTTTATAGTGTTGGCAGTAACATTGCTTCTAACAACCGCAGAAACAAAATTAAATCATTTTTGGAATCTTAAATGTGTTGATTTAATACAAAATAATAAGAAAATTCGAAATTTTTACAAAAACGGTGATTTTAGGGTATAGGCATATCGCAAGTTATTAATAAAGTTAACATTCAGGCAAATTTTTATCTGTAAAGATAGCATTTCTTTCTTAAATAGTTTATCTTTAGAATATCCACTAGTTTCTTATTAGATCTTAATTAAAATTATTAAAATTATGCAATTACTGCTAGCTCATTTATGAAATTTTACTATATAACATTTCCAATAAAACGTTTTAGTTTCAAGATTTCATTCACAATGATGATTTAATATATTTTACGGTATAATACGATTCAAATATTTATGGTAAAAAAAATATATTGGAAATAACAAGAAACTTTATTTGCACTAAAATAAATACACAATTATTAATCAGTCAATAGTGTTTTTTTACCATTACCAATTCCCAATAGTGTTTTTATGTAAGCACTTGTATTGGCGAGAAAAAATCACGCCAGGCTTGCAGCCAAGCACTTGCAACACATTCGAGATTAAAATAAAGCAAGTAACAAAATATAATGCAGTTACATCAGTTTAAATGAAGCTTAATAACAAATTAAATAAATTTAATACAATAACTAAACCAAACTATGAAATATTATTCAGTTTTAACACCAAAATCACTGAGTGATGGATGTTTTACGAAATTTTAAATTGACTTAAAATGGATATAAACAGAACATGTTTATTGTACATATCTGTGAAATGATACAGGACTATCCATAAAATCTTTTTCTTTGCATCCAATTGCACAGCAATAGTTAACCATGGCTTAAATAAGTTTTAAAATCCAACAGTTAAAAGCGAGAAAAAATCTGCCATTGAAATATAATGGGGAAAGGAGAATGCGGTTACAGTGAACACAAATTCTGTCCACAAGTCACGTGATTTTATCTTGTCCTACACCAAAGTAGGGTTGCACTCCCTCTATAAGTATCTCAGCTCTATGATTTTCAATAACATAGTCGTAAAATTACAAACATATTCGTAAAACAATAACATAGTCGTAAAATTATAAACATAGTCGTAAAACAATAACATAGTCGTAAAATTATAAACATAGTCGTAAAACAATAACATAGTCGTAAAATTGTAAACATAGTCGTAAAACAATAACATAGTCGTAAAACAATAACATAGTCGTAAAATCAAACATAGTTCTAAAATTATAAATATTCTCGTTGATAGATACTTACTGTAACAGGGATATTTGTTCAAATTATATGAATTTCATATTCTGTTATTTATTAATAAGCTCGACTGTGGTTAAAATCCTTCTATCGGAATATATTTCCTCTGTTATTCATTGAATGTATTATGTCAAAACGTTAGCTTTGATTTTAAGTTAAGTAAAAAAAAAAAATGAATTTGTTTAGAAGATATATTTTATCAGCGTTCAAAATTACTTTTCTTTTTCTATTCCTTAAGCAAGCATCGTGCTTTATGTAATCAAATCATAGTTATAATATAGTACGAATATATTTGATGGAAGAAAAACTAACAGCTAATACTAAATTTAAAATCCGTATTTAAAATAGAAAATAATTTATTTTCTGTATAAAAAATCCTCAAGATATTTAAAAAATTTCAAATTAAGTTAAAAAAATTGTAAAATTATCTGTATCACCATAATTATTTCTGAGAAAAATTAAGAATGTATTTTTCTTCCTTTTAAATATAAATTAAATATATTTATATATGAAGAATTCAAAATGTTTAATTAATATATAGTTATATATATTATCAAATTCTGTATTTAATATCAAAATTTTTTTCTATTATAAATAATAAAAAAAAATTGTAATTTTATTGAAGTAATAATAGGTTTACGATTACTTAAAAATATTTAAAAAATAAATTTCACTATTTTCTAACTTTTACGTATTACATATCTGTGCCACATTAATGCGACAAAAAATTGAAAAATGTATTTATAATGAAATTATAATAAAAATTTACCTTTTTATAATTAAAAAATATCATCCTAACAACTTGTGGAAAATTGTATTTATACTGAGTTTCGTGTAATATTATAATTTACTTACACTTAGATGTTCTTCAATTACTAGAAGAATTTTCTTCAGCATGGTCGAACAATTCTAACGAAGAATATTTTGAAATCCTTACACGCTTACATGATTCTGTGTGACAGACGGAAACAGAATTTTAGAAAGAATATAATTTGCTTACTAATTGCTTCTTCCTGGTGTTAAACTATCCATTTATTTATTTACTCAAACAGACACAGCCTACTCATTGGATGTAAGCAATTACATGTTAAAACACCACATTCTAGTGCTCATTCAGTCAACTTATTGTCCTGATATTGCCTCATGTGAATTTTTTTATTGGAAAAGTATAAAGAGCTGACGATTCTTAATTTCTGAAGAAGTGCAACGAGGAGCAAATGAAGGCAGTGGTGAATGTAGCAAAAGTAAGCTTCCAACCTGTAAATATATTATTGTATGGACGGTTATAAAGATGAACAGTTTAATTAGGTAATTACTTCAAAAGAGTTTCGAAAGGGTTTCTTCTTAGTAAAATTAATTTGATAAACATTTGATTGTATTTGCAGAAGCAAGTATTGAAATTGTAAGTAAAGATCTTTACATTTTCTTAAAAAATACCTTTTGTGCCTTCTTGTGTTAATAAAATTATTTTTGAATTATGTTTTTTTCTTCTTCCTTTCTAAGAACACGATAATTTGATGATGAAAAATCTATTTGCAAGAACTTCAGTATCTAATTTTTGTACTAACATTTTTCAATTTTATCAATTTTTGTTGTTACTCAATTCCAGTAAGATTGTATATTTTCCAGCAGTTGCACATTAGAGCATGAGAACTCAAAAATGTGGCCAGCTTTATAATTGAAATTTAATATTTGCTTTTTTATAAAAAAAATTCCAAAATTGAAACAAATTCTTTATCGCATTTATTTTAATCTGTTTATTTGTGTGTTTATTGACATATAGCTCAATTTATTACCTAACTTAACATAAGAATATTGAAAAATCAGACTTTGCTTGTTCTGTTGTCTTTAGAATTCAACTCCTTTATAAAATTTTCATCACAAATGGTTAAAGACAAGAATACCAATCAGCTTACTAGGTTCTGTTTATTATTCTATGAAGCTAAACGCATAATGTGCCCTATATTATATCAAGGCAATGAAAGTAGAGAGGGGATCCCTGTAGTTTGTCCTTTTGTTACTATAATTATGTCGAATATAGGGGACATTTCCATATATTTCCGAAATATTTCCGAAATATATCCGAAATATTTCTGCATTTGTGAGCCCATACACTGTCCTCCTGTTTTCAAAAAATAGAAGATTCTACGCAAGAAAAATCAGGAGACAATTTTCTTGATATGTCATCAATTTATTCACATCGAGCCATTCCTTCTTTTTGTGCAATTTTCGATAAGCAATTCCATGTCACGGTTACGAATTTGTCTTACAGACATTACAAATTATTTTCTTCATAAACTACTAATTTCTTGAGAAAGTCCCTGAGGTTTCGGATAATCGTTAAAATAAATTTGCTCTGCTTTTTTTTCAAAAGCTACTAATCACTCACAGTCCACATGAACGTCTACTTTTCTTGACTGCCAAGAGAATAAGAAATCTTAATTATATAATTTTCAAGACAACGAAAATGCGCGGTCCTGGTTTAGGAAGGGAAACCAATTCCGTGAAATCATATAATAAACATCTTGTAGCAAAAAAAAAAAATGTCAAATAAAGTATCTTTTTATTTAAAACTTCTTTAAATTTAAAAGTACAAATTTCGTTAATTTTATTTTCACCTACATGTATTTTAAATGCCATGAACTATTGAGGTTTTTGCAAAAGATTATTATTATTTCATCAAAAAGTGTTTCTAGCGGAAAAAAAAATACCCTCACATCAATGCAGCACGTATCCATGACTTTATTAATAACGGAATTCCTGCGTGCTTCCCAGTAAATATCGTTTTATCGATAACATATATTAAATTACACCTATATCGATATCATCATAATTGAATTAGTACAAATATGAGACCTTCCTTTCTTTCAAGAGATTGCCAAATTTCAGCTCTGGAAGATATCTGCTGTATCGATTATTATCTTCATCGGTAAATAAAATAGGATTCTGGGATTTTTTTGTGTGGAGGTGTAATACATATTGAAAGTAAATGTTAAGTTGTCAATAAATCTGTTTTTGCTCTCAATTTTTGATTTTATAAAAGACGATCTAGTATATAAAAATTAAAATCCAAAAGAATAAAGTAAATTTAATGCGAGATTTTTCATTGCAAATATGGTCTTAACTGTTATAGTTCGAGTTTATTTTTTTAATAATTTAATCTCTTAGATCTAAAGCTTTTCTCTTTCTTTACTTTTCCACTTGCTTTCTTCCTCTCTCAGAAGATTTTACACTTTTTGACATATTTGTATGCGAATTTTATTCACTTTCTCATGTTTACTACTAGCTTAATTGCTCTCTTAGAAGTTTTAAACTTTTAAACGTATTTGAATGCAAATTTTATTCACTTTTTAATGTTTTCTACCAGCTTACTTGCTCTCTCAGAAGTTTTTAACTTTTAGACTTATTTGTATGCAAATTTTATTTATTTTCTAATGTTTTCTACTTGCGTATTTGCTCTTTCAGAAGTTTTACACCTTTCGATTTATTTATATGCGAATTTCACTTTTTAATGTTTTCTACTTGTGTACTTGCTCTCTCAATTTTACAATTTTAGACTTATTTGTATGCGATTTTTACTCACTTTTTTATGTTTTCTATTCATTTGCTTATAATCAAATTTTAAAAAAAAACTCAATTTCTTTTCTCCTCACTTAATTATATACGATCTCCCATCAGGAGGCACATCAGAAATGAGGATGAGAAGCTTCTGGTATGGTGGTTGATTCTTGCCACCTTAGTGGTTACAAAAATGGTGGGAGTTGGTTACCTCTTTTCGATGACGGGATGCACCTCCTTAGGAAAGGGTTGTACCGTGACCGGTGATAGCTCTTATAGTTCCCGCCAGTGTTGCTGTTTCGGCGATCTAGTATTCAGTTTTTTCCGTGTGCCTCAGAGTGTGTCAGAGTAGACAATTTATGATTATTTATATACTATATTGTTTCACTTTCTCAATTTTCATGCTTTTTGGGTGTTTTTTTACCTTCTGATAGACAAAACTTTATATTTTACTCCTCATATTAAAATCTATATCAAATCAGTAGGTTGCTACTATGGTAGATCTCCAAAATATTTTAGAAGACTCATTTCAACTGTAAACGACCAGTCGTATGTTTTCTTCAATAGAACAAATTTCTTTGATAAAATTCAAATAATTGAATAAATGCCTTTTTAAACGTTAATTATAGCTACCGCTCTCTAAATTCTTACGGCATTATTTCTCTAAATATTTGAAGGAAATTTCATTAATTGTGGAAGCTCTAAAGGTGTTATAAATGTCAAAAAGTTTAATTTTAAGATTTGATATGTCTTCTTGTTTAAGATCTCTCTATGTACAAAAAATGCCTTTTTCAAACTACCTCTGCCTTTTTTTCGGTAAATGCAATAATTTAATGAGCTAGATGGATAAACTTTGAAATCAACAATATTGCAGAGTTTCTATGAAACCTTCCCATTGCAAGTATTTTCGTTTGGTCTTTAGAATCATTGCATAAAAACGCGATTAACCAAAATCCCGAAAAAAAATGTCACATTGTCTTGAAGATATGATTGAAAATCTTAATAATATATTGTGTATAATTCAGCAGCCATAAGTAATCTAAAACTCACTGGTTTCTCAAATATATATATATATATATATATATATATATATATATATATATATACAAAAAATGTTTATCATATTTTGCGATCGATTTCCCTCCCCCCTCCTACCAGTGATGCAATTTAGCCAAAAACCACTTTGGCGCTAATAAACTTTTAAACTCAAAACCTCTCTTAGATTTTATTTCAACTATAGTTGTTTAACCTAGCGAAATTGATTGGCGAAATTTCTCCAGTTATTGAGATAGAAACATATATCAATGTTTTATTTTACAATATCTTTCAAAAACGTAAGAAAGGGGATAGATGTTTACTAACGATGCTTTTAGGAAATATGAATCTTGATATGAAATGAAAATATTCTGAATCAGTGCAGAAGCTGTGCATGGACAACTGTTAGGATTTTCCTCATGAAGAATATACAAAAGTGGAAAGTACTATCGTTTTTCTTTTCAATTATTCTTGAAATAGGGAGCAGCAAATGAGGCATGATTAATGCTTTGGGATTCCTTTTTATATCAATATATTCTTGAAAATGTACATCATTTTAATATTTTTTTAAAATTCATTACTGGTTAATCCATTATTCTAGAATTAAAAACCCTACATTCCTTTCGTGTGTCGCCACCTGGTATCAAAAATATAAAAAGACTGATTTCAAGATTACTAAAATAATGAATAATTTATTATAATGAGTCATAAATTGATTGCAGGATAATAGAAAATAGTTAAAATAAGAAGATTTGGTTAATAATCTTTTAAAAAGTTTTCTATGAATTTTTTACGCCTCGTTTCCGCTTATTTTGCAAAAGTTATCTGACATAGACCACTTACCTCACGATTCCAGCAACAATCCTAATCAATCCCATAACCACAAACAGCGTTTTTTAAAAGTATAATATTGTTTTAAGGCCAAAAAAATGTTTTAATGCAAATTTATTCTTATTTTTCTTTTTAAATAAGCATAATGTTCCAAACGAGAAATCATTTACCGTCTAAATAGCATTATATGATGTATTAATTAAATATTTGACCAAATTAGTTTTGTACACATTATTTTCTTCACTATTATATACTATGGACTCTCAGAAAATTTAATGGTTATTTGCACGTAATGACATTCAATAATTAGACGTTTTATAGTAAGTTAGGTAATTAAATAATTTGAAACCATACACTCAATTGGTTATTTTAGTAATAGACATTGGGGGTATTTTGGAAAGAATGTTTACAGTAGTGTGTAAATTTTTGATATGTTGTATAAAGTATTCAAGAAAACTTGAAACCGTTTATGTAAACGTTATTGTTTCTAAGTATTGCCTGTGACGAATGAAATCGATATTAAGTATCAAAAGGCAAATACTTTCATGGATAAATTGTATATTTGGAGTTCCAATCAATTTATTGCAGCCTTTTAATTCGATTCATTTTACATGAGGGGGGGGAGATTTTTTTTTTTAACGGGGAATAATTTTTGTGATTTATTTCTTCGGAACACTCCTTTTTTATGAGTTTTCCTTTTAAGTGACTTTTTTCTCTTTTCGTATAAAAGAAATATATATATATATATATATATATATATATATATATATATATATATACTCTAAAATGAGATCAAAGATAAGAGATAATATTTTACTTTTTCATATATCAGCAATTGAAAAAAAATTGTTGTATTTTTTCAAACAATTCTACTTTTATATTTGGATGCATTCTCCTGATAGAAAGAAAGAAAAAGGACAGTTGTGTAAGGAAAAAAGAAAAGAGAGAGAGTCCATATTGAAAGTGCGCTCAGATCCTTTTCACTCAGAAAATAAACAGGAAGTAAAAGGGCCGCGATGATCTGGTGGTAAGGTCTCGGCTTCGGAATTGGAGGACTTCAGGTTCAAGACTCGATTCCACAGATGATCAGCCGTGTAAACGGATCTGGTGCACGTTAAATCTGTAGCGGCCAAACAAACATCCTCCCGCTGGTTTGGCGTGGAAGTTTGGAGAGAGGTACCAGCTCAGGTGTCGTCCTCGTCATCTTACCGGTGTTCAAAATTACAATATCTGTGTCAAAATACCTCTAGTGTTGCTTTAAAAAACGGGACGTTAATGTAACAAGACAGGAAAAAATCTAGTGTTGATATGTAATCTGGAAAGTAAAATTACAGATTTATATCAAATATAAGTAACAATCATTAAATTAAATCTGTCTGTCCATTCGTGCTTATGTGAGTACAGTAGCTTGAAAAAAATTCCTCTATGCAAACTAGAAAGCAAAGGTAGGATTCCTTTTCGTTTGAGCTACTATTCTCAAATTCTTTTCACTTCTTAGACAAAAACCATTGGGAACGGTCTTTCTGAAACATTCTAAGCATACCCTTCAGTTATTCCTCCCTTCTCTCCAACCCCCCTCAGGGGCTCACCTACTATAAGTGAGTACGGGTGTTCCAATCCCGAGGTTCCCAGGGATCTTTATGTTTACTCTCCCCCCTCCCGTCTTCGTCTTTTGGTTGTCATTCTTCTTTCCCTCGAGGGTAGGCGAAAGAGCTCTCCATGAGAAGCCGCTCTGTTTGCTTTCTGCTTCTCATGGACAGCAAATACCCCCTCGTTTTTGCCAAGCGTTCCGACCCATTAGACGGGTGGTGCACTGTGGTCCCCGGTAAATCAATCGACTGGTACCTAACCACCTGAGTGGTTAGTTTGATATGGATCCATCGAAGGGGTTACTCCTTGGTCTTGGCGTTAAGGGTGGTCACTGTCCCCGGGGGTAACTCCCAGCGTATAGGTACCGATTAGCACTAGGGTGGATGCCGAAGCTGTGAAGGACCAGAGCCGATAATTGCTTTCCCTTGTTGGGCTCCATGGTGGGCGGTGCAGTCGGGCCCTAATTCTCCTCTCGCAAATCTCACTTCAGTGGGCATCAAAAACTACCTAATATCACTACCAACCTATCACAATTTGACCGATATTTTATACTAAAACGAATCACTGATAAAAATGAAACTTTTAACTCTGTATCATCTTTTCTAGTGCAGAAGGCAATCACTGCAACAATTGGTGAAGTTGCTGCCATACGTAAAATACGTTCCGGTGACTTGATGATAGAAGTCTCCAGTAAAAAGCAAGCACAGCAAATATTGAAAATTAAATCTTTAGCTAACATCCCTGTAACCGCTATCTCTCATACATCGTTAAATTTTTCTATAGGTGTAATCACATGTGGCGAACTGTTCAATGTTCTCCTTGAGGAGATCACTGTGGAACTGAAACCCCAAGGAGTAACCCATGTACTCCAAATTACCATTAGGCGGGATGAACAACTCCTTCCCACAAAGCATTACATCCTTACATTCCATAGATCAACAATTCCAGAATTCATATATGCTGGATATATTAAATTACCTGTTCGGCAGTACATCCCAAATCCTTTGAGATGCTTTAAATGCCAGCGTTTCGGCCACTCGAAGGTTAATTGCCGCGTTAGGCTAACATGCGTCCGCTGTGCGGGAAAAGACCATGATAGCGAACATTGTAACGCCGCCGAAAAGTGCGTGAACTGTGGAGGTTGTCATGGATCGTTTCTCTTATCTGCGAACACTGGAAACTTGAAAATCAAATAACTTCAATCAAATTTAAAGAATCCATTTCTTATTCTGAAGCAAGACAAAAAGTATTAGCTTAAACATCCAAACCTGGTGTGTGTTATGCTTCCGTTGTAAAAACACCCTTCTGTGTAAACTGTAAATGCACAAACTGTGTGAAATATAACTCCCAAACTACAACTGTCAAAAACTCTTCCGATTCTGAGATTGAAAATTCACCATCCAGTGCACCAGAAACTAGCAAACCAGTCTGATCGAAATCGAAATCAAACTCCAATTCTCAAAGAGCACTAAAGCTAAAGTTGTCAAAACGGGGCGTCTCGCCAAAAGATTTAAGATCAAAGTTAAAAAAATCTGCAACACAAAGTTTTGTCGCTTTGGAACTTTCGACGAAAGGTAATGTCCATAAGGACTTAACGTCCATCTTTGGCTCGCCTAAAAGTCCCGATTCCATTTTCCATCCATCCGTCTGACGAGGAGGATGAATTACAAATGAGTTGCGATGTTTCGCCAACTCTTCATAATGTTTGCCATAATAAACTTAATTCTACTGTTTCTTAATGGGAACTTTCATTTCTTGGAACTGTCATTGTCTTCGGCCCAAAGTTGTTGACATAAAGCATATTATTAATCAGCTCCATCCTGCTTGTTTTGCTTTTCAGGAAACATTCTTGAAACAAGACATTGCTGTGAAAGTCCGTGGCTATAACTGTGCTCTGAAAGATGCTAACACCGGAAATAATCCTTCTGGTGGTGTTTGCATCTTAACTTCCAATCTTTACCCGAGCTCTCATTTAAATTTACAAACTTCCTTACAAGCTATGGCTGTTAAAATCCATATACGGACCCTTGTCACAGTTTGTAGCATATATTTGCCACCAAATGCTGTCATTAACCAACACGAACTTAATAGTTTAGTGGACCAACTACCCAAGCCGTTCTTGCTTCTTGGCGATTTTAATGCTCATATTATTTTGCGAATTTCGGAAAGTACAAATTTTTGTGAGCGGCAGATTGAACGGTTTACCTCTGATAACTCTCTCTGTCTGCTCAATAATGACGAGAAAACATATTTCCACGAACCCACACATACATTTCACAGTCTGGATCTGGCTATTTGCTCTCCCGTTGCTCAGTTTCACAGTTGGGAGTGATCTATGATAGTGATAACTTCCAATTAATGGTCTCCTTTGTTGATAGACGCGGCGTGACTTCCTGTTCCAGCGAGCAGACTGGACTGCTTTCGCGCAACAGGCAATAATTTCGGAGAATATGGTCAGAACGACCAATATTACAGAAGTTATACAAAATGTAGTTGACTGCTTAATTGACGCTGCGAACAATACCATCCCCAAAAGCTCCCCACGTCTGAGGAAATTCCCGAGACCGTGGTGGAATGAAGCTTGCCGCGACTGTCACCGAGAACAAAAAAAGCGGTGGAATATTTTCCGTAAATATCTCACAACAGAAAACTTTATTGCTTTTAAACGTGCCAGAGCTAATGCTCGTTGGCAAAGCCAGAGAGAGTCTCGGATTAATTTCATCTCTTCCATCACAGCCTTTACTTCTCCGAAACTACTCTGGAAGAAGGTTAAGGCGGCAAATGGAATTCACCAAGAATTTTCTATTCCTGTTCTTGAGACGTAAAATGGAAGTGTATCTTCCCAATTAGATGTCGCCAATGCTCTCATATATGCATTTGCACAGGTTTCTGCTGTTGACGCGTATAAACATTCATTTGTAGAAATTAAAAATCGTGAACAACAGAAACCGTTGTGTTTTTCCACTCGAAAATCCCTACGGTACAATTCGGAATTTAAAATGCACGAACTACTAATGGCTTTGTCGAAGACTCACGATACGAGTCCTGGTCCTGATGGAATAACATATAGCATGCTTCGCCATTTGTCTGCCACTTCTCTTTCCAATCTGCTAATTTTATTTAATCGGATTTGGATTGAACAGAAGTTTCCATCACAATGGCATGAAGCTATTGTGATTCCAATCTTGAAACCCGGCAAGGACTCCTCCAATCCTCTACACTATAGCAGGATCCTATTGCACTACTAATCCTATTGCACTCACAAGTTGTCTATGCAAGACACTTGAGTGCATGGTTAACGCCCGTCTTATGTTTGAACTGGAGAGGAAAAAATGCACTCAGCTGCTGCAGAGTGGGTATCGACGAGGACGCTCGACTTTTGATAATATTGTCTTGCTTGAAACTCAAATCCGCAATGCATTTTTCCGTCGAAATCATCTGGTCTCTATCTTCTTCGACATAGAAAAGGCCTATGTCCGCACCTGGCGGTACGGTATTCTCTCTACGCTTTCAAAGTTTGGATTCAAAGGAAAATTGCCCATGTTTTTAAAACGCTTTTTATCGTTGCGTACATTTCGTGTCCAGGTCGGTAATTCATATTCCGATTCTTTTATTCAAGCTGAGGGTGTTCCACAAGGAAGCATTCTCAGTGTTACACTTTTTACTGTCCATTTTAGTCAGATTCTTAACGTTTTTCCCTCATCTATTCAAGCTAAGCTTTATGTTGACGATCTTCAGATCTCCTGCGCTTAATAGAGCCTCAACTGCAGGTTTAAGTTTTACAAACTGGTGGGATGGTGTGATGAAAACGGACATACTATTTTTCCTGAGAAAAGACAATGCATTCACTTTTGCAGAAAACGAGCAATTCATTTCGATCCTTCAATCAATATTGGGAATGCTGGAATACCTATAGTCAATGAAATAAAATTTCTGGGAATAATATTTGACCGTAATCTCACTTTTCTTCCGCATTTCTTACATCTGCGGAAGAAGTGTGACAGGTCATTAAATATTCTTAAGGTACTTTCTAGAACCACTTGGGGAGCAGGTCGCACTTCCTTGCTTAGAATTTATGAAGCAATGACTTTATCTCGCATAGATTACGGATGTATGGTGTATGGCTCTGCGCTTTCTAAGGTCTTGCGTAGACTTGAAAATGTACACCATTCTGCTTTGAGAATTTGCTCTGGAGCATTTCGAACCTTGCCAATGCATAGTCTTTATGTTCTTTGTCATCAATTACCACTCGGTTTACGACGTAAAAAACTGTCTGCCCAGTACTTCCTTCAAGCGTTGTCTATTCCGAAGCACCCCTTGTCTTCTATGACATTCCCAATTAGTCTTCGGAGACTTTATAATACTCGACCTTCCCACATTCTCCCATTCTGCGAAAGAACTTAATCTCTCCTTCATGATTGAGAGCTTCATGATAAGGTGATACAGACTTCTGATCTCTTTTCCTTTTCCCCATGGAATATCCCTCAGTTTTCCTTTCTAAACCACTTCTCTAGTTTTGATAAGCAGAATACTTCCCCTATTGTCTACCAAAATCTCTTTAATTCTCATCGCTGTCAGTATCTAGATTACCTAAAAATTTTTACGGATGGTTCGAAGTCAGACGGTTATGTTGGTTGCGGTATTGTTTTTGATACCGATACATTCAGTTATCGTCTAGATACATTGCTTTCTGTCCTATCTGCTGAATTATTAGCACTTTTTTATGCTCTTCAGAGGATTTCACTCTCTTGTGAGCGTAAATTTTGTATCTATACTGACAGCATGAGCTCATTGAAAATACTTTCTAGTACTCAAAATCAGATTCATCAGGTTGCCTTGGAATTCCTGGGTCTTCTAAAGGTTCTACAAAACAGGGGGTTTGAGATACTATTTTGTTGGATTCCGAGTCATGTCGGAATCATTGGCAATGAACTCGCGGATAATGCTGCAAAGAGTGCGTCTATATTTATTCAGAGAGACATTCCATTCAGTGATGCGAAAAACGCAATCCAACGTCTTTTTACTCACTCTGGCAGGAGTCATGGAACAATCAAATAAATAACAAACTTCACACTATAAAACCTATTATTTTATTCTGGCCTTGTTTAACAGTGCGAGAGCTAGACGTCAAATTGTCTAGACTCCGCATTGACCACACACGTTTTACTCATAAACATCTTTTATTCGGCGATCGAGCGCCATTCTGCACGAGATGCAAAATGATTTTAACGGTTCTTCACCTTTTAGTAGAGTGTTCTGATTTTAATCATCATCGTTTAAGATTTTTTAATACTTCAACAGTGGACATGCAAATGCTTGTGGGGGTATATCCCCACAAAAATCTTTTTAAATTTTTAAAAGCAATTGGTTTTTATCATATTATTTAACATTTTATAATGCTACCACTTTTTTTTTATCTTGTCACTATGTTAAGAGACATTGCCATGCAATTTTATCTATCAGTTTCTATTTTTACATAAGCTTACATAAAAACTAGTTCTTTTTATTTTAAACGTATGTCTGGCGCAGTATGGTCAGGTTTGGCTTTTGCGCCAATAAAACTCACAATCCATCCATCCAACCCTTAACTCCAAAAATTTGTGGTCTTTTAATAAGGCAGGGAATCTCCAGGGGATCTCCTACGGCATTCAACAACGTCATGCAAATCGGTTACAAGTCACAGATATGATGATAGTAACGGATTACAAATCTTTAGGATGAATCTGGCATTTTTAAGGAATCTGTTTTGACAATACTTGTTTTGTACGTCTTTTTACAGACCGATCAACATCAAAATTTAATTAAAATGGTAGTCACAAGACAATATAACGTACTTCATTGATTTAAGTCATTGCGTTGGTATGCATGATAAAGTACGGATAGACAGATGGTCAACCCTTTGGTTTGGTTCAAAATTTGATTTGAATGTCTAATTTAGATGCTAAATATATGTACACATTTTATTTACTTAACTTTTTGCGTTCTGTAATTATTGAATATATTTGCACTCAAACAGCCGAATAGATAGACTTCCTCAGAACCGATTTTGCTCTAGAAATGTACAAATTTTGTGGAAGGATTGTATAGGATATTTCATTTGTCTACCTCATAGTACTTTTGAGTTATTTTTGTTACAGACAGACAGACAAACTGACTTACAGAAGTCATAATACCAAAAATATGGTACCTTTCTCTATAATTAGTATATGATAAAGTAAAAATGAAATATTATGTATTGAATCAACCATAGGTAACATTTTTATTGTTTTTGGACAATTCAGTATAAGAGCCGTTTATTTTGAAAGTAAGGCAAGTCCAATTTTGAAAAAAAAAAATGGAGATAATGGAAGTACAGATAAAATTTGTTATGATCTTTTTTTTATGCGTAAACAATTTAAAGTAAAAAAAAAATCAGATTCCAGTATTTTGGAGAAGGCAGTTTTAGCTCTTGACAATATTAAAAATCTGTTGATTGTGAAAGTGGTGCAAGTCCATCTTAGATTGAATTTATTTTTATTGCGGCCAAGTTTAGCTCCGGTTGCTGTATGGTGAAGCAAACGCTGACGTATGATATCCTCACTGAAATCCAGGGTATTTCTATCTATCTATGTTTGATAATAAAAATCGGTGGTTGTACAGTGTTTCATAGATTTTTAAAAGTATGTCTTAATTTTGTGTTTCAATAATAATAATATTATTATATTCAATAATAATAATATTAAAGCTATATTATAGTTAAACAATTCACGGTTTCTTCATCGGTATTTTTTATTTCTTTTTAAAACCGCTTTCTCCAGAGGTTGGGATGAAATTAAATATCCGCGTTTCATTTCATGTATTAAATATTTATTATATTTTCGACAATTTCGTATTACTTTATAGTAATCCTGGGGAATATACAAGAAACTGGTTTTCCGGATTGTAAGTTCTACCACTCCAAAATCACGATCGTTCGGTAAATGGAATGTCCTGACAGCAAAAAATTATGATCATTGATATTTATTTTATGGTCACTGGACTGAACAATCGGGGTTGGAAGTACACATATTATTATCAAAGCACAAAATTAAGATATACTTTTTATTATTTATGAAATACTGTACAATCACTGATTTTCATTATCAAAGATAGATAGATAGAAACACCCTAGATTTCAGACATGATATCAAACGGCCACGTTTGCTTCACCATACAGCAACCGGAGTTAAATTTGGCCGCAATAAAAATAATTTCTATCTAAGATGGACTTGCACCACTTTCACAATCAACAGATTTTTAATACTGTCAAGAGCTAAAACTGCCGTCTCCAAAATAATAGAATCTGATTTTTTTTTTTACTTTAAATTGTTTACGCATAAATAAGATCATAACAAGTTTTATCTGTACTAGCATTATCACCATTTTTTTTTAAAAAATGGAATTGCTCCACTTTTAAAATAAACGGCTAATATGGATCTGATAAGATGCAGGCCTAATTAGATGCAGTTCTATTTAGATGCGAATATAATTAGATGCAGATCTGATGTGGGCCTTATTAGATGCAGATTTGAACATATCTAGTTATTTACAGGTCTAAATAGATGCAGATATATTACATGCAGTTCTGATGCCGACATAATAAGATGCAGACCTGATATACATATATAATTAGATGTAGATCTATTTAGATGCGGATCTCATGGACGCTTAATTAGATGCAGGACTTATTTTGACCTAATTAGATGCAGACCTGATTCCGCTCTAATTATATGCAAAAATGATGCAGATTCAGATATGGATCTAATTAGATGTAGTTCTGATGGGGCCCTAATTAGATGCAGACTTTATGCAGGCCTAATTAGATGCAGTTCTATTTAGATGCGGATCTAATTAGATGCAGATCAGATGTGGCCTTTATTAGATGCAGATTTGAATATATCTAATTATTTACAGCTCTAAATCGATGCAGATGTAATTAGATGCAGTTCTGATGGGAGGGCCTAAGAAAACACAGACTTGATTTAGATATAATTAGATGCAGATCTAATTAATAAGATGGCATAATAAGATGGGCATAATAAGATGCAGTTCTATTTAGATGCGGATCTCATGCGCGGTAAATTAGATGCAGGACTGATGCTGGACTAATTAGATGCAGACATGATGCAGGTTTAGGTATGAATCTAATTAGATATAGATTTGATGGGGACTTAATTAGGTGCAGACTAGATGCAGGCCTAATTATATGTAATTCTATTTTGATACGGATCTAATTAGTTGATAGATTTGAAGCGGACCTAATTAGATGCAGATCTAAATAGATCTAGTTACATGCAATTGTAATTAGAAACAGATCTAGTAAGATGCAATTCTGATTCGGGCCTAATCTGATGCGTACCTGATTCACATCTGATTCGATTCGGGCCTAATTAGATGCATTTTTATTTAGATGCAGGTCTGATGCGGGTCTAATTAGATGCAGACCTGATTCAGATCTAATTGGATGCAGATCTATTTAGAGACGGGCCTTATTATATGCGGATCTGATGCCGGTCTAATTAGATGCAGGTCTGATGAAGCCTAATTAGATGTCCACCTGATGCAGATCTATTTAGATATGAATCATATTAGATGGAGACCTCATAGAGTCCTAATAAGATGCAGACTTGTAGCATGCCCAATTAGATGCAGTTCTATTTATGTGAGGATCTAATTAGATGCTGTTCTTATGTGGAACTAATTAGATGCAGATCTAATTAGGTGCAGTTACATGCAGTTCTTATATGGAACTAATTAGATGCAGATATAATTAGGTGCAGTTACGTGCAGTTCTAATTAGATGCCTGTCTGATGCGGGCCTAATTAGATACAGAACTGATTCAGATCTAATTAGATGCAAGCTTGGTGCAGATGTATTTAGATATGGATCTCATTACATGCAGATCTGTTGAATATCTATTTAGATATGTATCTAATGAAATGCAGATCTGAAGCAGGCCTAATTAGATGCAGCCTTGATTCTGGTCTAATTAAATGCAGTTCTATTTAGAAACGGATTTAATTTGATGAAGATCCGATGCGGGCCTTATTAGATGGAGATTTAAATATATTTAGTTTATATCTGCGGGTCTAAATAGATGCAGATGTACTTAGATGCTGGTCTGATGCGGGCTTAATTAGATGTAGACCTGATTGAGATATAATTAGATGCAGATATATTGAGATGCGGACTTAACTGGATGCAGTTCTATTTTAATGCATATGTTATGTGGGCCTAATTAGATGAAGATCTGATCAGAGATGCACACATGATGCTGTACTATTATCGAAACACAAAATCAGGATATTTTTTATGATTTATGAAACACTGTACAACCACCGATCTTCATTATCAAAGATAGATAGATAGAAACACCCTAGGTTTCAGACATGATATCAAACAACTACATCTGCTTCACCATACTGCAAACGGGGTTAAATTTTGCCGTAATATGGTCGGTAAAAAATAATTTCAATCTAAGATGGACTTTCACCCTTTCAAAATAAACAGATTCTCAATATTGTTAAGAGCTAAAACTGCTATCTCAGAATACTAGAATCTGATTTTTTAAAACTTTAAATGGTATAAGCATAAAAAAATAATAACAAGTTTTATCTATACTACCTTTATTTACATTTTTTTTCAAAAATGGACTTGCTCCACTTTCAAAATAGACGGCTCATATGCTGTATAAGATTTACAAGGGATGCACCATACAAAAAGTTCTACAAAACTTCGATACAGAGAGATTCTGATTTTAAAATTATCGATTTGCCACCACAACGAGAAAGACTAAGTGATTTCAGAAATAAAAAAAAAATTCTTTTATATATGAAAAAAGGGGAGATGTATTACATCTGACAAATGCAAGGAAAGGAGGGATTTATTACCATATATAACTCCAGTTTATCATGGACATTTTAAAATGTTAAATGCTGAATAAAATTCAATTTAATTATACCTACGTATAAACAGAAAATGTATAATTTAATTGAAATTCTTAATGAAACTGAATTGTTTTTTGTTATGTTATATTTTCTACAAGAATATCTTTTGTTCTTTTTCACTTTTTGTCAAATGAATAAATAATTGTAAATTTTTGAATAATATTTTGTTTTTATTATTAAAAAAACAGACTTATGTAATCGAAATATTTCCCAATTAAATGAACGTTTACAATAATTCATTAATTTTGAAAGTGAGGCAAGTCCATTTAGTTGTAATAAAACTCTTACTTTTTTAGTCAGCACTGTAAACACGATTGGATTATAAACTTGCATTATCTGGGGCCACAAAATACAAAAAAATATATATATTAATACTTATCAATATTTTTAAATTTATTGAAATGCAAAACCTTTAAATATCTCGCAATAACAAAACATGGACTTTCCCCATTTTCAAAATAAACGGCTCATATATATTTCAAACTACAAATATTATAAAAATTAATATGTAAATTTAGATTTATTACAAAATTTAAAATATTGGAAAGTCTTGAAATTTTTAGCAAGGGCCAAATTTTGTAATACTTGGCAAGAAATGGAAGTTTAATTCTGCATTTTAACCATATTTAAAGAAATTAACTATTGTTTCTTCACAGAATAGAAGTTATTACATAACAGAATAGAAGTTAATTTGTTTCTTTTTTAATTTTTGTTCAGTTCTTTATAGCTACCATTTCAATTATAACATATTTTATAGTGTATCTTTGTTTACGCATGATTTTTTTGGGGCTTTTTTACAATGCTAAGCAAAATATATGCTATTTTGGAGTCGTTTAATCAAGGAAAACGAGCAGTACGAAGTCTTTTGTTTGCTTAATCTGCCTCGCCAAAAAGTATCTGATGCAATCTATCGTTTCAAATAGCTGGCAACGATGGTCAAAGTCCAGGAAGTGAACGAAAACGTATGGTGAACACTTTCAATAGTAGTAAGGTTATCAAAGAGCGAGTTCCATAAAATTCAAGGGTTTCCATGAAAAAGATCGCTCTTGAACTGGGAATAAGGGATCGATCTGTGCAATGAATGGCGAAAACAGAGTTTGGACTGAAGCCTTACAAGTTCCAAAAGACGCTCTGTAGACTCTCCAAGCACTTCAGCAAGTATTGAACATTTCAAAAATCCAAAGGTGGTCATGGTCTGGGGCAAAATTTGCTCATGCGACCATACATCTCTGGTTTTTGTGGACGAGGGTGTTAAAATAAATCAAAAAATGTACCGAGGGACATTCTAGAAGCTGCTTCCGTGGACCAAAACGCACTTTATAGACGTGGTATCATCTGAAGAGTGGGTACAATGTTCCCCGAATCTCAATCCTCAAATGATTATAGTGTATGGTCCATCTTGTAGTCTAGGGCTTGCACTAAATGACATAAAAGTTTGGACTCTCTAAAGCAATGTCTTCGGCGTGAATGGAAAAGATTAATGATGGAAGAATTGCGACCCATTGCTGAAAATTTCAACAAACATTTGTGCCTCTGCATCACTGCAAAAGAAGGCCGCATTGAAACAAATTGAATTTATTTATTAGTTAATGTCTACTATTATTATTTTTTCTTAACTTTTTTTAAAAATCAAGTTATATTAAAAACTGTTTGTTCGGAGTTTTCTGTCGTACCCTTCAATTGCAAACAGCTATTGTACGCTGCAATTGCTAAATTTTTGGAATTTAGATATTATTGCTATATATTTAATTATTTCAATTATAATTGCAATATAAAGAAATTTATTCAGTTATTTTAAAAAATTCAGCATTATTGTATCTATTATTAACTGCCATTGACAAACTTCTGTCTTAACTGCATAGCTGATTTTATGAAAAGTATTATAAAACATAGTTAAAATGATTTAATAAATATTAAAATTAGAGAAAATTTCTTTGGGAATAAATTTAGTATTTTGTTTTAAAATGGTATAGAAATAGATTTTGAGCAATAATACACTTTAATAATTTTTAGGAAAATATTAAAATGTTAATATATATATATAGAATATACATAGAGTATCTTGAGCAATTTTGCAACATGGATATCGTATTAAACATGTCAAAATTATTATACATGTATTATCTGTCCATAAACATTATTACGTAGAGATATAAAATGTACTTTTATTTTCTAAGTGAATTCAATATTTCTGCTTCTTTGTGTCCCCAACGTACAAAAACTCATGAGTCGCAAAACATGGTTTCGGTATATTTTTTAACTTACCACTTCTTTTTACAAGAGAATCCAGTGAAATGCGTCTCAAGATTCGATAGCTTTTAACCTTGTCTCATAAAATAAAAAAAGTGAAGTAGTCTCAAAAGATAAGACGCTGGAAAAATCCAGTTTAAACTGCATAAAAGCGAAAGCTGAAATGTATGGAAATAATAAATAAAACATCTTTTTTTCAAAGAACTCTCAAAGGTACCTCTTGGATTGGAGCGTATAAAAAAATCTCAGAACAAGAAAGTCAATATTCGAAAACACCATATTTTTTTGTTAACATGAAGACATATTGTTATTGATGTGAGAGTAAATGTATCTTGATCCCTTATTCATATTGAGGCCTCCAGTCTTTCTCAATTTTCCAAGACTCAATCAATATGAAAGAAGAATGTTATTTAAAATATGAAAAGGGTGAGGGGAGTATTCTTAATAGAAATTAAAAAAAAAATCAAAGCAATAATATTACGTTTTGTCACTCATTGGAGACAAATATTCGTCTAACATTCCTTTAGTGAATAGAAAAAAAAAATGAAAGAAAATATCTCATTCAATAATGAAATTTAAAAAAAAATAGTCAAACCAACTTAGGATTATAGATAATATAAATGTACATATGTTTTTATCTAGTATGATAAATTTTGATGTTCAGTTATGTATATTGCGGAAGATACTTTATATAATTATTTCAGTTTCATGTAATGACACGGATATTCAGCAATTTCTGACTTATGCATCAATTTACTGTCATTTTAATCCAATCGAACATTTTTTTCGTCCTTTATAATAATTTTTTAAGTGCATGAAGTGTTCAGATTGGTTTCATAAACCGATTTCTTTCGAAATGGACCCATTAAGAAGAAACAGCTTACATCGAAGCGAAATGAAGTAATTTACAAACAATTAAGTAAAATATACCCCAGGGAAAACAAACTAAATAGATGATACAAGGGTTTTCAATCACTCTGAATTTACATCCTTTAACAATATCAAGAAGGTATAAAAAAGATGACTAAAATGACATAATGATTACCATAAATGTTTATTTAAGAGATATGAAATATATTATTATAACAAAAAATACAATAACTCTTATATAGAAAACATATAAAAAATAATATTTTAAAAGCAGCAACTCTAAAAATTAAAAAAATCATGAAACATATAAGTAATGCATAGAAACTAGAATGGAAAAAATAAGACAATAAATAAAATACTGATAACTGAGTTATAAGATATATAAATAACCAATATTATAAATAAATATAACACAGTAAAATAAATATTGCATAAAACACCAATAATATAAATAAAATCTGCAAAGGTTTGCAGATGCATTAAGTGAATTGGATTATCAACCTGCACAGAAACAGAAACTTTTTTTAAACAGCCAGTTAAAAGAGAGATAAAATCCTAAATACTTTGGGCAGCAAAAAATAAAAATTTAAATAAAAAATGGTAATTTTCCATTTCGCCTACGATGACGATAAATTCACCAGAAATGATCAATTGTCGCCAAACAGTATATCATTGCAGGTAACATGTATTATCTGTAAATACTGCCCCAATAAAGTCTGATTGGCGAGATTTGGACTGATGCAATAGATAAGTACTAAAAAAATTAAGATAAATATGTTAACAAATTATAGATATTCCAATTTTTTTTATTTAAATGATACAATGGATGATATCTGAGAAGAACTTACATATAAAAATTGAATTACAATTAAAATGATATTTTTATAATAACTTACAGTTAAATCCATGATTTATTTATTTTATAAGACTGCATATCGAAAAATGTGAAAAAAAAAATATTTCACACAACGTTTTTTTCCCTATTGGATTGATTATATTTTAGCATTCTCAAACAATTTTTTTTTCCTCTTTGGCCTGTCCTAACTATTAAAAGAATAATAAATGCAATTTTGGAATCCTGTTTGAAATTTTATTGAAAATTCTTTCAACTTATATTTTGACATGTATGATTTATGCGTTAGTTTCTCTCTACCTTGAAAACGTTGGAAAAATTATTTTTTCATTTCGCTTTTCTTTTCTCAAACTTTCACAAGGGATTTAAGGTATTTGTTTTTTTAATATCGAGTTTTCCTTGCTTAGAGAATGATATAGTTTTTCTAAAAATATTTCAATTAATATAGAAAAAATGTTCAATTTGTGTTACTTATTTTTATACATCTAAATTGTGCAGTAATAAGAAGAAACTTATTCAATATCGGAAATTTTGGTTTTGACATCTATGAGAAATTCCAATGGTTATGAACCTTCGTGAAACTGAAATATAATTTTTGAGGTAATGTTTGTAAGTCATTCTGTATATATATGTATGCAAATGAGCAAAATAGTTGCAAATGCAATGAAATATACAAGGAACGATAGCATAATTAAAAATAAATGAACATGGCATACAGTTTTTTAGGCAAAACTCAATATTTCTGTTCTTCTAATTTTGATCCAATTGTCTATAAATATCTATCTGTCTAAAAAACATTTAATTTTCGGATTTATCAATAAATTTACTAAATTTTAAAAATATGAAAATTTTGTGCTGATAGGGGGTAAAAAATAGTTATATATTATAAATTTGACTAAACATTTCTGCTCAACATTTATAGATAAGAAATCTTTTTAACTGTATAAAAGACACTCTATGACTCACACACGCAGAGTGATTATAAAAGAAAAACTACCCCGATACATAAGACCGTAACGATCTTACTGTTCACAGAAACAGAATCAAATCTTGGTTCAAGATATTTTAAAGTATGCGTTCAAGAATCATGTGATAAACAACATTTAAGCTCTAACAATTACCATTACAATGACAAAATTTCCCATAGTACTGATTTTTTTTATTGGAATGTGTTCTCCATAACAATAAATAGTAAAGAAATAATAATTAGTTTTGAAATGGTATCTGAAAATCCTCAGTGGTTGACAGTTGAAAAAGGAAAGAGAAAATAACCAATAACAGCAGAAAAGCAACAGAAAGCGAAACATTTTTGTGTTCCAAAAATTCGTTACTTGACCTACCTCAACCACAATGACACTTTGCATGCGACAGATGGTGACTAGAACCAAAGTACATACCAACTGTATAACTTCAAGTCTCTGTTAGGCAAACCATAGTTGTTTACTCAATTCTTCTTAATATGTTTACTGTAGGTGACTTTCGTGTTAAAGGCACCATTTCAACGCTATTTATTGCTTTGTATAAGGACAACACATTCCATTAAAAATGGTTAGTGTTGCCATTTAAAATTTTGTATCTGTAACCGTAACTGCTACAGTTTAACTGCTGTTGTTCATATGATTCTTGAACCCATATCTCAATATACCTGGAACTAAAACGTATCGCGTTTTTCCGGTATACATAATGTATAGCGAAAAGTTTCCTTCTTACAGGAATTTTAAAAGAAAATGAATTCGAAGAAGCAATTTAAAACAACTTTTAACAAATTTCAAATTACTAGAAATTTGGAAGTGATAGCTAGAGCATTTGCAACAGATAAATTTGGACTTAAATACTCCTTTCTGGAATAATTGTTGCATCAATTACACCTCATCTTTATTTTTAGAAAGCAGTTTACTTCTATGATCAATTTGAGTAGAAGTGGTAGAATTTTAAGATGTTATATTTTTGAAAAAGCATTCATGAATAGAAAAATGGATGGAAACTATACGAAATAAGATTTTGACAAATAGAACTGTTTTCAGAAGATGTGATTCTCGGAAAAACTCCAATAGCAATAATGATCTAAGAATACATATTCTTTGATCAGTATCAAGAGTAATATATATTAAGTAGACTGGCTCTAAGAGAATTAAGAAAAATATTCAAGAAAAAGGATTGCCCATATAAAATATTAAATATAAACATCGGGAGAAAAATTTAAATACACATAAATGAATATATTTGCAGAAATTTGACATAATGGTAAAATATGTTTCCTACAAAAACCTGACATATATAAATGGAAAATTAAGTGTGCAATTTCTATTAAAAGAAGAAGAAAGCAGAAAAACAAATACATTAAAATGAATGGAAGAATAAATAAATAAAATTCTGAATTCTTCAATATACTGGTTGTAAGTTTCAAGCAATATCTGTTCAAAACAATCACTTAAAAATGAAGAAAATAATACCTCAAATTCAAGAAAATTAATTTATTGTAATTTTAATTAGCAAACTATAATGAGGAATTATTTATATATATTTGTATGTTGTGAGGATACAGTGATTCCATGCATTGAACAGGCAAGTGTTGACACTGATGAAACAAAAAAAAAAATATTCAATGGATAATGAGAACGATAAAAATTTAATGAAGATAACTAGAACTTAGCAAAATAGTTTGATAGTTTGATAAAAGGATTAAATGTGGATGGAAGGTTAATAATTCAGTATAATCTCAAC
>JAPMOR010039215.1:96309-112476 GCA_026543865.1 Argiope aurantia | reverse complement strand
AAAAAAAAAAAAAAAAAAAAGACTTATTTGAACAGCTTTAACGTAAAAAATACATTAGCTCATTTCAAGTATCAGCTTGTGGAATATATATACATAAAAGCATACATACATATAGAAAGAACTAAACATTCTTGATATCCATTTAAATTTGAATTTAAATCTCTTTCTATGTATTTTTTTTATTTTGTTAAATAAAGTTAAACCGTAAGAAATATAAAGATTAAATCCTCATAAAACTAAAAATTATAATTCATTTTATTAGATTAAATTTGTATTATGCACATCAGAATTATAATTTTTATGAATGTCTTCCGTGTGGGAAAATTATAAACGTATTCCTTTTAATAAACATATTTTTAAAGCAAATTTCTCACACCTTATATTTATTATTTTCAACACTCGTCTGAAACGTGGTAAGGGTCATCAGCATTTTTCTCAAGGAAGTTTCGTTTCGTTATCAGAGACAAGGAGTGAGTTGATTACCATTTGGCGTACATTGTAAAATCGCCAAATCATACATGCAAAGTTTATAATGTGGTAGCCTTTATTGACACTTGAGAGGAAAGGGGGAAATTTATTGAGCGCAAATACCATACAATCCACTCCAGAAAACCGCAAGAGGGGTCGAAAGGAGAACGCGTGTCCATCTGAAGATTTTTCCGGTCGTGGGACCGTCGCTTTAGACAGACACTGCCGAGTGTTGATCAGACTGTCAGTTCTCATACATACACATTAAAGTTTCCACGCGAACGAAGTCGCAGGTAAAAACTAGTATATATATATATATATATATATATATATATATATATATATATATATATATATATATTTCGTTCACAACATCGTGACTTCTAATCCTGATTGTATATAAACATAATATTACTGATTTTATTTGTATACACATTTATTCCCTAAGTAAAACATATAAAATGAAGTGTTGTTAACATATATTTGAAAATCAATTACCTTTCAAAATTGTATTTAAATGGTAGGATACTTCTTTAATCGTAAATTCCTTACATATGAAAGAACAATAAAATTTAAACTAAAGATAATTTTTTATAAAAAAACGGCTATTCAAGACCTTAATCTAATAAAGAAAATGCAAAATTTACAACCAGATTGTCAAAACCTAAACAAAGAAATACCTTTATCGCTTCAATTCCAAAAACATCTGCTTCATTGAAATTTGTTTCTTTTAGATTAAACAAATCAAAGCAGATGATGAATGACATCCAGATGAATGAAACGACTTTTCTAGAAGGAAAAAAAAAAATCGACCTGAGTTATTTTTTTTCACTGAAAATTCCTGAAAGAAGGAAAAATATATTGTAAAATTTACTCCACTGAAAATTTTAATTAATTTTTTTATATTTTTCGGACACCTAAATACTTCGATACTTATTATGATGTAAAAATAAACCTGGGTTTGCAAAACCTATTAAATAAATAAGTAAAAACAAATAAAATCATTAGAATCTTTGAAGAATAACTAATTTTAGAATTAAGGCAGAAAAGCTGAATGTGCCTTCTTTTAAAATTAAATGGTATTTAATTAAATTAAAAAATGCGTTTTTTATTCAGGTGGATTTCTGTGGTTTTGTTTCCCATAAACATAGGGGGATTTTATTTTTAAATTTAATTCATATACTGCTTATAGTTATTGATATTAATATAAAGTACAGAAAAGTAAGAAGTTCGTATTATAAAATAACTACTAAAATTAAAAAATATAAACATAAAATATTTTGGATAATTTTTTTATAATATAAAATATGTTTGATTCCAAATAGTAATTTATAGACTATATTTAATAAAACAATTCCCCCTGCTGATTATTTTACATTTAACAGATTCAAATATAAATAAATATATATTAATATATATATATAATTAAAATACATAGTATTAATTAATAATTAATTTTATTT
Source organism: Argiope aurantia (assembly GCA_026543865.1). Taxonomy (NCBI): domain Eukaryota; kingdom Metazoa; phylum Arthropoda; class Arachnida; order Araneae; family Araneidae; genus Argiope; species Argiope aurantia. The sequence continues at coordinate 110,545 of JAPMOR010039215.1, read as the reverse complement.
AACTTTATTTGCTTTATATTTCTAAAAATGAAATTCTATCATTGATTTTAGACTCTCTTAATGATGCGCAGGAATTCAGAAATTCTAAAAATTGTACATTTGAGTGCTCTTGATTAGAAGATGATGTTTTAATTTTTTTCACGCTAGAATTATTAATGAAATCATTAGATGAATGAAATTTCGATTTCTTATGTTGCTGCCATCTGATAATGAAAATGAGAAAAGCTGTTTTTAAGGCTCCATATTATTTCACAACTTAAGAATAAAAATGGAAGCTATTTTGAATGTGAATGAATTTTAAGTTGTAGTACATTAATAAAAACTAATTTCTAAAATCTTCTTGTTAAATTTACTTTTTATAAAAATACGTTGTTTGTTGCTTATCTTCCTTGAATTGAACACCAATTCAAACCAAGACAAGAATTCGGGGAAAGAGGGGTGCAGTAGCTTTTGAAGGTGAGGATCACTGAGCACCCGAAGGCAGAGGTCTGACTTTATCTCATATGAAGATGACACTGACACACTCGCTTGCACAACCCCTTTTTACAGAAGGGTTCTTTCACACATCTCTCAGATAGAACACAGTATAGAGAACCACCATGCTCGAACCAGTACTCCCAGATTACTGGGAAGACGCACTATCCGTAGGCCAGGACGCCGGCCTATAAAGAAATGTGTGAAATAATTAGCTGTCAATATCCAAGATTATATTCTTTTATTCTTTACATTCATATTACATTCTTTTCGTAATATTACATTAAAATTTTTAGTTAAGACCTCTAATCTTATAATAATTTTATAATCATTTTATCAGAATTATGTTTCTTTTAAATTTAAATAATTTTGTTTTGAAAAATCTTCAGAATAATTACACTTTATTGTGCACTAAAATATTTAATTCTGTGAATTTTCCCCTTGTTTTAAATTAAAAAAGAACTAACCTATTTATTACCTTCTCAATTTGCACAGATATAAAGAAGTGAAGTTATAATTCTGAGGAAGACAATGTGCAGTTAGTAGATATTACCCGGCAAATATCAGACATTTTTTTTATTGATATTAGGATGTCATGGGATTTGACTCTATTGGGATTGCTGATTTAGTAAACAGAATATATGTTTATCATTAAATTTACACGGATTTAATGCAATAACAATTAAATGGTTAAAATATTTGGTTGAAGTTATTATGAACATCAAGTTTTTCCAAGAAATTTAATTGAAATTAAAAATAATATAATTTTTGAATCAGCTAGTCGTTAAAGGTGACTAGTATAATATAAGACACAAATTCCGACATATATCCATTACATACTACCCTAATTGATCTATTTTGAAATACTATCTTTCAATAAATCTCGATAGCAATGATTCTAAAATACTTTTTTTTTTTACCATTGTATTTTGAATGTGCTAAAATTGTTTGTTATTTATTGCTAAATAAACACTAGATAAATTTACTATGTTATTAAAGGGTTAAATGCTAATAAAAGAAAAGAACACTTTGATTTTTTTTAAATGTAGAAAAGTTCTTTCCTTAATTCTTTCGTACATTTATACAAAATCAATGCAATTTCAATATGAGTAGATTTATGCACTAGTATTTTAAATTCCAGAGCGCTAAAAAAATTGTTCTCTTTGAATTTTTTTGTTTGATATAAATTTACGATTGTGCTATTAACTTCACATATAAATTTCATTTATCTAGATAGTTCTGTTCTTGAGTCATCACTTCATAGTATGCATACAGGAAGAGAATCCCTTAATCAAATATAATCCAAAATTGGACAAACGTCCACAATTATGACATAAAGATTTATATGCTGAAATTATGCTTCTAAATAATAGAATTTCTGAGTTATTGGGTTTAATGTTAACGAATAGACAAATTGGCAATAAGAGCAATGCCAAAATTTTGTCCAAAATTTAGCATAAATCTTCAATTTCAACGATGTACACATATGCTGAATTTCATCCTTCTAGTTTTATTTGATTTCGAATTATCAGACTCATATACGCACCAACAAACATTCATAATAGACTTCCATTTGATGTTTTTGCCCAAAATATAGAGAGCTCTAGAGTTTTGGTGCAAAAGTGGGAATCAAATTTCATTCGTTTAATTTAGCTCATTTTTGAGTTAAACGTACTAGAACATAAAAAAAAAAATCATTTTATAGGAAATATTGTTTTTGCTATCTTATAGAAGTCTTTTAAGACTAAAGATTCTTCAAAATCTCGAATAGATTTTCATTCATGTTTACATGATTTTCGATACATTTTATTGTGAAAAAGCCAAAGGAGCAATGATGTAAAAGAATGAAAACGCTTTTTATTAACAAAAAAAAAAAAACCTCATTTAATCTTGAAATTTCAATGAATGAAAACATCAAATTTTACTCAGACACAACTAACTACGACAAAAAAAAATCTCCCTTTTCATCAAAGTAATTCGGAAACATCAGCTGCACTGTATATGTGCGTATGTTTATTGCTTCTGTCGAACTTAAGCTTAAAACAAAGTAGATAAAAAAAAACACAACAACCAGATGAATGGCATCTGTTCTCAACGAACCAGTCCAAACTTCCTTTATTTTTATTTTTAAAACCACTTTCCATCAAGACTATTTTTTTTTTCATTTTCTTTTTTCTATTCTTTCACCCATCTTTAAATGGAGTCATCGTCTATTCAAGCCATCATCAAATAAAGCACTTTCTATTCATCTAGGCAGTTTTCTCGTTTTCATTCAGAAAGGGTTCTCCCTTTCTGTTGCCATTCAGAGGCACAAATAACGTCATTTTCAGACGCTTTATGCTGGACTATGCAATTTCGTGGACGATGGATTTAAGTAATTGGCTTCATCTCTGCAAAAACTCGGGTCTTCTCCTCCGGGAATCCGCCAAACGATACTTGTGTCTCTTTTCCTTTCTAATTCATGAGGTTTAATGTTTTTGGCACAATTTGTTTGAGAATTATTCTTCGGTATTATTATCATATCGAAGCTGGGAGTCAACTTCCTTTTATTGTTTATTATGATACTTCTAGTGGATTCGTTTGGCTCGGTAAAGTCACTTTGACCAGATGTTCTGAATTGCTTTAATGAATTTATGCTTCTTTTTTTTCTTCAATATTTCCTTCTTTCTCTTCGGTTCTGTTTAACATTTATTTTGTATACTTTTGTTGATGATGATTTCATTTTTGCTCATAAGAAAACAGATCGAATGAAACAAATTTTTCAAATAATAATAGTTAAATGGTTATTTAAAATTTTGAAATTATGTCAACCTTGTTAGATTTTAATCTTCTATTAGTCAGGGTAATTTCCTGGTTTAAGCCTTTTTAAGGCGGTGATAAATATCTTACCACGGCCATAAAATATCTTGTAAACATTGTAGCACCAAAACTAACCAGAAACGGGCAAAAGTTTCATGTTCAACATTTAATGTTCCATTGTCTACAGTTTCTTGGTTTATCCTGTTTCACCAGAATAATTTAAAATAATGTATTTGGTAATTTACATTGTATTTGTTTTTTCTACCACTTATTTCATGTCTAATTAACATATTTTTTAAATTTTGAAGTAACTATTAATAAATAGTTTTAGAAAAAATGTATATTGATTTGTGAAATGATTTGCATTTCACAATTTTTCCTATTGAATAAGTCAGTAAAATGTCATTGCTTGCATTGAGAGGTGGTAAATATGTTACCATCCCTGTTATAAACAACAGACACGATAACAAAATTTAAAAAAATACTTTTTTACCACAAATGAGCTTCTTTTCTTTAATTATAGAGTTAAATGTAAATTTTGAAAGAAAATGGCTTGTGCCAACAAAGGTTAAAGGTACAAATGCTCATACAAAACATGATGGGAAAACTTTTATAGCATGGAAATATATTCAAATAGCGAAGACAACACCTAAGGAAGGTTTTTTTTCTCCCTGAAATTTCACTCAACGCTACTATTTGAAATTTCGATTTTCATCCACAAAAATAAAAATAAAACTATTTGAAATTTTGACTTTCATTTTGATTTTCGTGTTGTTGTTTTTGTTTCTTATAGCACTTGCCATAAGACAAGTCCGCTGTTACGAAGACAGCGACTTTAAGCCGGCAGGAGAGCGCCAACTAGGGCCAAGAGTACGACTTTGCTACGCATGCATTACTCATTCGCTTGCACAACCCCTTTTTACAAGAGGGCACATTCACACATCTCACAGATAGAACAACGGAAGAACAACCATACCCAAACCGGGACTCGAACCCAGGAATGCCAGCCACGGCCCTATGCCAGGATGCCGGCTTGATTTCCGTTATTTCCGTGAAAAGAAGTCTTTCTGAATTTACATATAAACGACATAAAATTTTAAACTAAAATTATATTTTCTGTTAACAATTCTGTATTATCAAATTATGATTTATGAAAATATACAATCGAAGAATATATTTATAGATCCTTCTATTTATCAGGGGTTTTTTTCTATTGTTTCTTTCCCTACTTTAACATTTATTTTGAAAACTTTAACTGATGATAATTATATTTTTGGTCTTAGATAAACTATTTTTACTAAAAAAAATTCTATATATTTACAGTTAAATAAGTATTTTAGGTTCTGTATTAAATTCATATTTTAAGCGGTTTCGCGTTAAAAGCGTTAAAATCAATGTTCCACTTTGGAAAGCAAACGCTGTATTGCTTAGTAGACCTTGACTAATTGATAGTGGTCAAGAGACTAATTCCTTATCTCAGCATTTATTGCACCAATTTGATCGTCACCGAGAAATATTTGACCTAAATTATTGAATACTGGATGTTATTCATCTTAAAACTAAAAATTTATCTATAGTCTATTACGGGTCAACTTTAATTGAACAAGGGCTAGCTATTATTTTTATAATCATTAGTTTATTCGCGTAGAAAATAATTTAAGAAAATATAGTGAAATGTATATTTATTCCTTCTTCTCTTTTCTTTATTTATACAAAATACACAAAAGGAAAATATTTTAATCGACAAAAAAAATTCCAAATTTGAGATTATGTTGAATTTTCAAGTTTCAGACCTGAGCTCAGAAACATATTTTTGAAATTTTACCTGTCTGTGTGTGAATACGATATTGCATGAATGAAATTTGAATATTTACGACAAATCTATAGATTTAGATAAATATTTTGAATGAAATGAAGTAAGATAAATTTAAAATACAAAGTGCAGATTTTTATCGCAATCGGTACTAAATTCTTCAAACATTTGATCATCTGTTGATCTGTTCTTGAACATATACACGACAATGAATTCCCGTTTCAGAACTTTTTATTTTTATATTTTTTATATAAAAAAATAATTTAACAAAATTTTGAAATTTATTTCTATATCTATACTACACACCATTCGTAATTTACACTTAAATAACTCGACCATTCATGAACTAAAAGGCATTTCATTGTTACTTTCAGCACATTTAGAACAAAGCTTTTTCTTTCTGTATTTTGTATATGGCGAAATCAAATTGCTTTCCTAAATATAGAAATAATTCTTGCAATCCATATACATGAAATAAAAAAATCTACCATTTCTAAAAATTTGAGTACATAATTTGCAGTAAAATAACACTACCGTTCATAAGTTTATTTAAATAAATTCATATTTCAATACTTTGTCTTTCTAGACTTATTACCGATTAAAAAAATTATAAAATATCGAAATCTAGAGACTATTTTTACAATCCACTATACTTACGCAATGCGACTATGGTTGAAAATTTAAGGTAAAATGGCACTCCATTCAGAAACTAAACGACAATACGTCGATATTCATTCGACAATACGTTATTCATTCATTCAATATTCATTCATTACAATGTTTTCTCTTTTTATGCTTTGTACATGAAAAAAATATAATTCCATTTCCAATTTCTTAAATCCATACTTACAATTCATTATATGTTCACCAAACGTCTGCATTGTGTCTTACAAATTTAAAAGTTCATCGTTTATAATAAAATAACATTATCATTGAAAAATTGCATTGCAGTACATTTTATGTTCATTGGGCATCTACCATTCTTATGAATTTAATCATTCATAATTTAAATAAAATAACGTTATCATTCATAAATTACATTGTAATACATCATATGTTCATTGAGAGTCTATCATTACTAAAAATTTAATCATTCATAATTTATAGAAATAACGTTATCATTCATATATAGCACTGCAATACATTGTATGTTCATTGACGGTCTACCATTCTTAAAATTTTTTATCATTCATAAACTAGCAAAATAAAGTTATCATTCATAATAAATTGCATTTCACTACATTGTATATTCATTGAGAAGCTACCATTCTTAAAATTCAATCATTCATAAATTTCCTTGCACTATATTATATGTTCATTAAGTGTCTACCATTTTACAAATTTAATCATTCATAATTTATAATAAAAAAAAATGTTATCATTCTTAAAATTGCATTTCACTACATTGTATGTCATAGAGCATCTACCATTCTTACAAATTTAATCATTCATAATTTATAATAAAAAAATGTTATCATTCTTAAAATTGCATTTCACTACATTGTAAGTCATAGAGCATCTACCATTCTTACAAATTTAATCATTCATAATTTGAAATCAATAACTTTATCCTTCATAAATTACATTGAAGTACATTATAGGTTTATTAAGCCTCTACCATTCTTAAAAATTTAATCAATCATAATTTATAATAAAATAACACTATCATTCATAAATTGCATAACAGTACATTCAATATCTACAGAACTTGAGCCTACGTTGTAAGGTCTCGCAACTACTACACTTTCCCTTCTGATTACGAATGGCATATAATATATTTTGATACTCAAAATATTCGCAGGGAAATTTTTTTATGTATGTTCATTAAACGCTTACCATTCTTACAAATTTAATCATTCTTAATTTATAGTAAACCTACATTTTCCTTCATAAATTGCATATTAGTACATTCAGTATTCATTATATGTTCAATGAACGTCTGCCATTCTTGGAAATTTAATCATTCATAATTTATAGTAAAATGACATTATCATTCATAAATTTCTCAGTACTTTCAGTATCGTTAGAACTTAACCCTGCGTTTTAAATTCCCTCAACCACTACATCCTCCCTTCTGATTACGAATGGAATATAATTAGAAACGCAAAACGTTCACAAGGAAATTTTTCTATATATGTTCATTGAATGTCTATCATTCCTACAAATTTAATCATTCATAATTTATAGTAAAATGACATTATCATTCATAAATTGCAAAACAGTACATGCAGTATTCATTATATGTTCATTGAACGTATGCTATTCTTATAAATTTTATCATTCATAATTTATAGTAAACCACCATTATCATTCATAAAGTGCATAGCATTTCATTCAGTATCTCCAGAGCTCGTGCCTACGTATTTAGCTCCCTCAACCACTACACCTTCCCTTCTGATTACGAATGGCATATATTTTGATGCACAAAAACATTCGCAGGGAAATTTTTCACGCTCGAGCGACAAGTCTGGAACCTCGTTAGCTGCTTCATGAAAGAGAGATAACCCATAAAAAGCGGCTATTTTAGACTCCCAGTGACATCCAGGTCCCGTGTCATCCATTCACACAAGTCACAGCCGAAATCGATAGATCAGCTATAAATAGCCGTTCAAGGGGACTTCCCTCTGTTTACCGGCCACTCTGTCGGGGACGCAGGTTTTCTCTCTTTTGTCTTAATCGAAAAGGGGTGGTTGTTTGTTATTTTAGCGTGTGCTTGTTTCAAAGTGATATTCGTGTTGTTTGCTTTTCAGATTACCACCAGAGGAAATCTGAAATTTCACTTAATCTTTAAAATAAATTTTGCCTTACAGCCGAACGGTTCATAATCAATATCACCATGACCTTTGCATTTTTTTTTTTTTTTTTTTTTTTTGCAGTTTGGTGCAATTGTTTTATTGGTTAGAGTTAAAATTTCACTCCCAACATTTAGCTTATCTTTTTCTTATCTAATGACGTTATTAATTTTTTACTCCTTTACTTTACTGAGTCACGCCGTAGATATTTCCTTACTGACGATATAAAATAAAAATAATTGCTTCAAGAAACATGATTTACAGTACACCTTTGATCTTTCTTTGTTTTTGATCTTTAGATAAAGATCCACGATAAATTTCAAAACCCTCTTCTATCGAGTTTTGTCGAAAAAATAGGAAAGTGCCATTTCCTCTTTCTTAGAATTACACTCGTTTCTCTTTCCTGCAGCATATGCATTGATGTTACAAACTGAATTAATACCCGACACATTGTTAATAAGCGGGAAATAATGACAATCAATTAATTCTGACAGCAAGGTAAAGTTACAATTCAATGATTAGAGGATAAGCAGTTGATAATATCAGCAAAGGTGCCAGAAAGGCCTGATCCAAATACTTCCAAAATCGTTAATTTTTATTGTTTTTGTTTTTTATTAGCGAAAAGTATTTTTAGAAAAAAAGTTGAAATATTTGTGTTATTTGCCTTTCAAATTAATGGACAGAGGAAATCTGAAATTTCTCTTAATCTTTAAAATAAAATTTTGGCTCACAACCGAACGGTTCATAATCAGTATCAACATGACCTTTGCATTTGCTTGTAGTCTGGTACAATTGTTTTATTGGTTAAAGTTAAAATTTCACTCTCAACCTTTGGCTAATCTTTTTCTTGGCTAATCACGTGATTAACTGCTTTACTCCTTTTCTGTTTCCCTACTGAGCCACGTGATTGCTATTTCATTATTGGCGATAGAAAATAATAATCATTGCTTCAAAAAGCGTGATTTAGAAAACTTTTTCTTCTAATAATCTATAAAGGTGGAAAAACACTTTCGTATTTCTTTGCAAATATCTCCGTAATAAATGGTTTTTGAGTACACCTTTGATCTTTAGATAAAGTTTCATGATAAATTTCAAAACCTCATTTATCAAGTATTTGATATCAAAATAGGAAAGTGCTTTCCCCTCTTTCAGAAACAATTTTCACTTTGAATTCGCCTCTTTCCTACAGCATATGTATTGATATTATAAACTGCATTCAGTTTACCCGACACATTGTTAATACAGAAAATGGTGACAATCAAATTTTGCTGACAACAAGGAAAAGCTACAATTCGTTGATTTGAGGAAAATTTCTATATTTATAGCCTAAATAAACTATTTATTCTCTATTTACTAGCTATCTGTACTTGTTTAAAAGAATTTTCGTTTTGTGGAATAATTACTTGGAGCAGAAGAGGAGGATTGGCATGCATTGTAAGTGATATCACTGACTCTCCGACATGCTCGAAAGCATACGGATAATAAATACTGAATGACCGACTGCTGTAACAGCGTCACTGGCGAGAACTGTGGTTGAGTCCTAAGGGCCATCACCGGCCACGGTACAACCCTTCCCTAAGGAAGTGCGTTCCGTCATCAATGGGAGGAGCCCTCCCCCCTTTCGTACCCTCCAGGGTGGCGAGATCCAACCACCATGCCGGAAGCATCTCATACTCATTTCGAGATGCCCCCGGGGGGGATTGACATGTATTGTATGCAGAACAGGAGAGAAATATAGATTTCAATGCAATACAAGTATCCAAGTAAAACATATCCAAGCTCTCTATAATACAAATCTCACAATAAAGGATTTTAATAACCCGTTATCAATAAAAAATCTTTTGATTTCTAAACAAAACGGAAGAAAATGGTATTTTTTATAGAGGAATATTGTCATTAGATAGTTTATGAACGGAAAATGATTTCATGGTGTGACAGACCGAATTTTTCCTTCATCATATTGATACTAGAGTTGGTGTGAGAGGCCTTTTAGGTATGAGGTAAGAGGATCTGTTCACTGCTGGGATGTACAATCATTCAATTTAAGGGAATATTGAATTATCACTTGGTTAGAAAGGAACAGTATTCTTACTCGATAGTTTCAAGTATTTGTAATGGCCAAGCTTAGATTAATATCACTTGGTTAGAAAGGAATAGTATTCTTACTCGATAGTTTCAAGTATTTGTAATGGACAAGCTTAGATAAATATATACTGCAATAAAATCCAGATGATGTGCATTCCAATTAATACTGTGTAGTAAGCTATTTTTGCATCGAAATCTCCATCAAATTCATGGTAGGCCTGATCTAAGAGAAATTTTAGAAATTAGGTTGGAAAATCTGTCTACAGTTTCGAAAACTTTAATCCAATTTGAGGGAATTTATAATCTCCAATTATAAAATTATAATACTCTTTCTCAATGTTTCAAAAACCTGCAATGTCCAAGCTTATATTAATATATGCTGTTATAAAACCGAGAGGATATACATCTCAATTAGTACTATGTATGAAGGCTTTTTTGTAAGAATTTCCCATTCATGGTTTGCTTGGTGTGACAGACGTTGGATGGAAGTGGGGTGAAGATTTGTTCTCAGTTTCAAAGTAATACCAGCAAATATGAATGAACATGCCGGCGTCCTGGCATAGGGGTATCGAGTCTTCCCCGTGGTCTGGGTGTCCCGGGTTCGAGACCCGGTTTGGGCACGGTTGTTCTTCCGTTGTTATATCTGTGAGATATGCGAATGTGCCCTCCTGTAAAAAGTGGTTGTGCAAGTGAATGAGTGATGTGTGAGTAGCTAAGTTGTACTCTTGGCCCTATTTGGCGCTAATGTAAAAACAAGAGACGCTCCCCCTCAGGCTTAAAATCGCTGTCTTCGAACAGCGGACTTGTAAGTGGCAAGTGCTATAAGAAAAAACAACAACAATGAATGAACGTGGAATCTTCATTTAGTTAAAAAAAAACGTATATGGCACGTATATACGTATATGGCATTTCCTTATCATACATGTTTTTTTTTATTTCTGTGACTTGTTTTGATGAGATCTGAGTGACATACAAAACTTCAATCATTGAATTAAAATAACAGATATTGTACATATACGTGATATACAATAATTTTTGGAACTATAGGATACCAAATAGCAGAAAAAGATACTGAGTAGATAAAATATTAGCAACAATATATTAAACAAAACAAATTGTATAGAACCTCCTATATATATATATATACGAAACAGCATATATTATGAAGAAATGACAGATATGCTGCACAACCATTTTTTAAACAATGGGAAGATAAGTAGACTCAGCAGAAATATACGTTGAGTTTTGTATGATGCCACTCATATTCTTTATAAGTTCAGTTAAAAGAATATGAGATATTTTCTTTTCAAGTGCTACAATTAAGATTTTTTTAAGATTTCAGTTGAAAACTTCATAAAAAATTTTCATATACTCAACCATCTCAAGAAACAAAAATCAATGAAATAGATTAAGTATTTATGTCCTCTTGTAGTAACTTCACACAGTATTACGCTTAGCTCGTTATATAAACTGAAATGATTTCTATCATAAAAAGGAACAATAAACTGCAGTAATGAAAAATAAATGCATTTCTGTACAATATTCTGAATTTCAGATATTTACACGCATTATTTATTAATGTCATAACTGAATTATTCTCCGTTCATTCGTTTCATTTATTAGCATCGTTTGGGGAATTACAATTACGGAGATTAAACATTCATCATTCTAGCATTATTATGTACAAGTAGAAAGCATTCTGGATTTATACTCTATAAACAATATTTCTTATTACCATAAAACTTTCTTTCCGAAATACAGTCACGAAAAATCTGGGTCCAAAAAAACTACCCCAATAAATATGAAAATCCATTTCCTACCGAAAAAAAAAAACTCCAAAAAATATAATCGTCTGTCATTATTATTTATTCGCAATAAATATCATCTGCAACTACTATTTATATAAGCATCTAAGTGTAACAGTTTACGATTTTCACCAACAATAAACTGAATATTGCTGCATGAATACACGCGTGTTTTGTTTTTTTTCATATTTTCTTTTTGCATCTCTTATTCATTTGGGATAGTGAATAGGGTTGAGTTGAAAGGAGCCTTCTATTCATTATCGTTCGCGATATTTCCTAAGAGTTGGTGAAGTGGTAAAAAAAAAAAAATCGTTTGCAGGAAGAGATGGGGTGATTACTTAGTCGTCTGGTCACGTACTGAGTTACCGCAGATCAAGTGACCATTTCTAACGATTATTGCCTTCACTTCGATTCAATCCCCTACACCCGCCCGTTCGAATTCTTAGGTTTTAATGCATGAGAAATAATGGGGTAGATAGGTGGAAAGCCTGCGGAACTTAAAGGAAATTGACCAATTTCTTTATTATTAAGTGCCATTTTAAGGGATGTGGACGATTCGGGTGGATTGATTTCCAGACGATATTAAAGGATTTCGAAGGTGTTGGAAGGCGAGGAAAAAAAATTGTTTGGCGCTATAGGTCAATTCATCATATTTGAATGGCTCAAAAGAGGTTGAATGAAAAGGGAATTTCTTGCAGTTTTAAAGAACATCATCAAGTGATAGATAAATCAGAAATTCGGATTAAATAATCACTGATAATATGTATTTAACTTGAATATAGGCTGAATATTCTTGTTAAATTTTATCACTGTTTCTATTAGCAATCAAAACGAAAATCTTTCTACGTGTATGTGCTTCCCTTTCAGGCATCTCCGTTTTACATAGAGCAATGGTGCGAATACATTTTGGAGATTACAGTAGCAAATATAATTCCATACAAATATATACTTTAAAAACTTGTCCGGGGGGACAAATTTTTTGATATTTTAATTAGAAAAATTACAATTAAAGATTAGGCAAACTTTTCATGTTTCTTTAAGAATAATTTCTGAAAGTATTATAGCACAGTCCTGAATTTTATATTTTTTAATTCAAAAATTTTCTTTCCAATGATACAAAAGTCATCTGTATAGCTTTTAGTTTATGTTAATTAATTTAAAACTGTTTAAATATATTTTATTACAATATATTTAATTGTCTTTATTAATATCTCATTCTGTTTTTCTTTTCATTCTGTTCCAGCATAAGGGATGCTTTTAATAGCTTTTTTTGAAGTTTTATTTAATGTACAATTTTAATTTAATTTGAGAATTAAACAATTGCAAAAAAAAAATTCTAAGCTGATGAATTTACAAATTCTGCTGCCTTTTCCCTTGATATATTTTAGTCAAAACATGGCTTAGTCAAAACATGGCTCTTGCGCCAATAAAAATGCAGTAAACCAAACCAAACCAAACCCTTGATATATTTGAGTGTATAAAAATATATTCAAAAAATTCAGGTAATTGCATAAAAACTGAATATGGCTTCTGAAATAACATGAATTATATATGTATCGAAATTCGAAATAGAAAATACTTTTCTGAAGAAACCTTTGTGACAAAATTAAAGAATGATTTTTCGAAACTTTTAGTAATTTCTATTGTTGGTGAACCAACTGGTCTCCAAAAGCGATTAGTAATATATAAAACGAAATGGATTCTCCAAAGGCTGCAAAGAAACATTTTTAAAAGTCTCTTTTGCTATTTTACTAAAAAGTAGAAAATATATTTTAATAAATCCGAAATCTTGTGGTGAAAGAAAAATATGTAATGTGCTCGTTGAAATTAATTTCAAACATACTTTTAAAAAACATTTTATTGATGTTTAAAACTTTTTTTCTTATTATATTAATTGGTTTAATTTTTCTATATATTTTCTATATAATATTTTTCAATGTCTGTCTCCTTTACTATGTTGTTCGAATTGAAATTTTGTTTATTATTGTTACTAAATTATTTTCTACTTCTTAATTATTTTAAACTTATTAAGAAACTATTATAATTTATATTTTAATCTTTTATATATATCACATTATTTAATTACAAATATTATGGAATCTTATTAAAATATAAATATATCTTTAAATTAAATTTCACTTTGAATTTGATGTATGTCTTTTCAGCAGAATAATTTTTTAAAAGCACTAAAATTCTCAAATTTTTGAAGTTTAGCATAGAATAAATTGAAAACGTCATTTAGAAAAAATATGCCAGTTAAAAGCTAAAAATGCTTTTAATTTAAAAGAATTTTTTTTTTTTTGCTCTAATGTGATATAAAATATAAAATCTTCAATTTTAAAAGTTTTTCAAATATTTCATGGAAAATCTTACAGCTAACTTACGAAACGTATATCTTTATTTCTGATGAGATTAATTTGTATTCTTAAATATTGAAAATAAATTTAGTAACAACTTGAAAATTTCAA
>JAPMOR010039215.1:76552-94732 GCA_026543865.1 Argiope aurantia | reverse complement strand
GATGATGATGTTATTTATGTTATTATTATTATGATGATGATGTTATTATTATTATGTTGTTATTATTATTAAGATGTTTATGCAAATGTTATGCAAATGTTTTTTCACTCTATATAAGAGCGGAAGCACTCGTGCGCGCATACTTAGACGTAGATTCAGATTCTTTTTTTTTTCCCCACTTGTGTTCGTAGTCTGTGTCGATGTAATCTGTGATATTTTATAATGTATTAAATGTTTGTTTGTCGCAAGAAATAGAAGTCTGTGTTTTTAAGGAGTTTTTTCGACCTGCAACATTTTACAAGCACCACTCACATGCATTTTTCACTGCTATTATTTGAACATTTTACTCTGCGGGCCTTATAGACGATTGATCTTGACAATTACAGGGTTTGAATCCAAATATGGCCTGACAATTTATATAAGAGAAAGTAATGAAAAAGAAAGTAACATCCAAAATGATGATCTCAGAAACAAGAATCAAATACATTTCTAAAGAAAACTTTTCAGAAATTAAGAATATTGAATTTTAATAATGGACCTTTCACCAAAAATTGATTTTTCATTGTTGTTACCTTAAATAATAATGTGAAAGTGTGAATGAAAATTGATAATTTCGTTATTACGTTTTTAAGATAACCATTCAGTTTTAACACCTCTTAACTGATGTAACCGTGAAACTCAACAAATTAAAGTATTTTTAAATTATAATTATGTAATTTAAAAATATAGTAGATAGTATAATTCATCGAAAAAATCATGCTCAAAATATAAACACCTCAAATATTTTTATGAAATTAGTTAACCAAACTAAAAAAAAAGACAACACATTGTCTCAAAATGTCATCTTATTAGATAGCAAAGAAAATGTATCTGCTAAATGGATAAGGTTTACTTAGTAACTTATCTTCGACGCATGACTGCATGTTCAAACAAAATTAAAAAAAAAACATTTTTTTTTTCAAAAATTCTTAGCTTGGGCAACTTTATCTATCGGAAAAAGCACGTTTACGAACATACTTCCATTAATCTTTTAGAATTTTTTCCCCTCTTTTCTAAAATGAGTCCATAAAATTTAAACTGCAAACAATGTCGTCATAGCAACCGTAACTTCACGCACGCAAACATCGCTAAGTATACA
This sequence comes from Argiope aurantia, assembly GCA_026543865.1. Lineage (NCBI taxonomy): Eukaryota > Metazoa > Arthropoda > Arachnida > Araneae > Araneidae > Argiope > Argiope aurantia. The sequence goes on along the minus strand of JAPMOR010039215.1, from coordinate 93,594 downwards.
TATGCTGATAGCTTATCTTCCCAAGCATCAATGTGGATACTGTCAAACAGTGACTCATTGTAAACTTGCTACTTTTCAGAGCTGAAAAACGGAAGCAAAAAGAGTTTACTTCCGTTAAGAGAGTGACACTAATAAATTCCGATATTTTTCAGGACTGCAAAGAGTAAATTTTCCTAAGTAAATCTTCCAGAGTTCTCATGTCAGATTTTATTTTCTAGAATTTTTATATTCTTTGGGTACTCTTTATCACATTTCTTTTTGTTATTAGTAACTGCAAGAATGTAAAATTTTAATTTTCATATATGTGGAAATATGTCTTTAAAATTTACTAAAAAAATATGACAATTTATTAAGTTGAAGAAGAAAACAAAAAACTTGAGGTATACCAAAGAACAACATTTGTAAAAAATCTGAAATCAAGCAGATAGAAAGTTGCTAATTCAAAAAAATTTATAACTTTAAGACTGCACAGATAGAGAGCAAAAGCCTAAGAGAGAATTAATTGTTGTTTGTGCGCCCCTACTTATATAGTCCCCTAAAAGGCGTAAGTCATATCACTGAATCTCCGATCCGACGGAAGGCACACCGATAAATAATGACAGAACCGTTGCAACAGCAACATTGACGAGAACTGTGGTTGAGTCCTAAGGGCCATCACGTGCCCCGTACAACCTTTCCCGAAGGAAGTACGTCCCGTCATCGATGGGAGGAACCAGATCCTGCATCTTTTCGTGTACCCTCCAGAGTGGCGAGATCCAACCACCACGCCGGGTGCATCTGTTCCTAATACAGATAGTGTAATAATCCTTGTGTTTTAGAGAATCATGATCTTTGTAGTCAAAGTCTTCAAAAGGCCTCCTTTAATATTCACTAAAAATATCTCTTTTCATTACAATGGGACTAACTGCACGGATAAACTATTTTATGGATTGGTAAAAATATCATAAAAGTAACCAAAGTGAACTTGTTAGACCATAAGAATGCTTTTTTCACTTATATGAAATTTATCTATAAAAATTATAACCTGTTATATATAAATTTTACCAGTCCCGGGCTTACTTTCCTATTCCTGCATCAACCTAAAGTCAACTTCGCTCATCTAAGCAGTAAAAAAAAAAAAAAATCCACTTCCGTATCTTTAATCTAATATTCAATAAATAAATTTACTCTCTAATTCTTCCTTAGAGATAAAAAAAAAATAATGATTATTTTCTTCTCTATCCTTACAAAACTAATCCGCCTCTCGATTAATTACCTTGTTGATACGAGTACTCTTCAACGAGTTGTACTATTGTATTGCTAATTAAGCCATTAGGATTTCATTCAGATCGCAGGAGTAAATTATTCTTTCTATGCATCTTTAAACTTACTACCTTATACAAAACTTATACCTTACCTTTTATTTCCCTCTCCTATTATATTGTCTCTTTAGAATGTTAGCTCGCAGGAGGAACTTAGCTGTTAGGTTCTCTAATTACTTTGTAGATAGCATTATTTGCAGCTATTAGTGTAGCGTTTCATGCATGATAATTAGACTTACACCAATACAAAACAAAAGCATTATCTTACAGTACAGCACATGAATTTCTTCAATATACCTCTCATAGATTATTTTACTAATCTGTCCTACCATATCATCCGGTAATTTACCAGTTTGCCAATTCTCCAATCCATTAATTTTTCCAATCCACCTAATACCCTCTCCTACTTAGTGGCATTTCAGATAAGATAATGGATTTCCCGTGTATACAATTCGCTTGTAATTTTCCTGAGGATTAGGCCAAATTGTGTGGTCGACTTACCTCTACTTCTATAATGGAATTTACTTTTCATGGAAATGGTTGGTCATTGGCAATGATCGATATCAAGTTTCTATTTTCAGTTTAGAAATCAATTGCGATGACGATCATTTAACTCAGCCTAACCTAATTCTTTTTTTTCCCTCCTTAAACCAAAATAAACCAACCAAATCTTTGTGGTGAAAGCTTATAAGCCAGTTAATAGCTACGCTACTGCTGCGAACCACAAGGTCCCAGGTTCTATCAACGCACATCCCAATACGCTACATTGGTGACCTCGGACTATGATCCTTCAGGCTTCGTACAGCTGTTGTGGCGCCATCTACCCGCAGCAACCCAAAGTCGTGAGACTCACTTGACGCGGCATCAGCAACCATTCCCCCACACATGCTCGCCATAACGCTTGGCGCTACTCAAATGGGTACAGGCGCATTAGAATCAACAGCTAAATACATCACCACTCAACAGCCATATCGTTCGTCTCACCTACGACTCATTGAAGGGAGAGTCTGTGGTGAAAGCTTATAAGCCAGTTAACAGCTACGCTACTAGAGCAATTGCTTTTGTATTGTGGTTATGTTACTCGACTGCGAACCACAAGGTCCCAGGTTCTATCATCGCACATCCCAGACCACCACATCTTCATAATTAAAGGATAAAAGTCTTTAAATAAATAGTACACTTAAAGAATGAGATATTAGAATGTCGATATAGGCAGAAATGTAGAAAGCTATTGAAACATTGTTCCTTCCAATTGACTTAATTTCAAACTTAGGAAGCCTTTCATCTATTTGAACTTGTTTTTGTGTATAGCCGATCAAGCAGCCACCAAAGAACGAAGCAGATCGATTGTTGTCTTTATCATAATCACTGCCTAATGCACCAAACTGGCATCCTCTACGAAATGGTTGGCCAACAGCCACAAAGCAGTTAATCTTGTACTTTCCGCCTCGTCTTCTCCTATATCAATCATTCTGTTTAACAAGGAGCAGGTCATCAAAAAAATCCTCAAGATTCTCCATATTTCTCCAAATGTGCGTTCCACAACATTAGAAATTCAAACACTTTAAAATGTTTAAATAGTTGGCAAGAACTGCCAATTTTTAGCATCATGTCTTTCAATGTTTTACGATTTTCTGACATTGTTAGTACGGTGCTTAAGTCAGTGTTTTCAAATTTTAGATTCTTTCTAATTCCGAAACTTCTATGCATTCCTTCCTCGTTTGTCTTATCAAATCAAACAATCCTGTAATTTTTTTATAACAATACTCTCACTTTTTAAGTCTTTGAGGATAAAATCTATCTGTGACATTGCTATTCTTGTTTTTCCTGATACTAGAGGGCTCTAAATGTAGTTTTCTTTTATAGTGAGCAAATTAATCCAATTAATTTTCTGCGGGCTAGAACCTGAGGATTTTATTTGAGAAATGGAAGCTGCTTTGTTGAATATAAAACACTCTGGAAAAAATATGTTTTCTGGGCACATTGGTGGAAAGTTCTAAGATCGCTTGCACTAAGGATTATTTGGTCCAAGTTAGCATTTCTCAGTACAATGGGAATGTTCTCGCAACTTAAATACCTGAGAAGGCTCATATCATCAAAGGTTGATAAATTGATCCAAAGATGACTACTAGTGGCGTAGGGAAATAAAATATTAAATAATGATGTAATATAAATCGGAAAAGAGCATTATAGGCTCCATCCTCTCAACTGTATTCTCGTCCATATGTATTCAAAAACTAGTAGCTTAATGTGAGCTTTAATAATGAACGATTTGCTGATATTAGCCTAGCTAATGGAAATATTTCTGATTTTATTGTTAGCAAAACACACAAGAGGCCTATTTTCATTTTAAAGTCTCCAAGAAGGCCATTTATTCGAATATTTTGAAGTTAGATTATGAATTTGCCTGATATGCTCTAATATTTTTTGAGCGTCATGAAACTCATAAAGCGATAGAATTCATTTTACTAATATTAAAATCTAGATTTTGAATATTGACCATCTGAGGTGATTATATTGTTACGAATTCATGATATGTTTTCTCTGTTCAATTGTCGTCCTGCTGAGATCTCTCCGCCTAGACTAAAAACTTTGCATTCATTTGGCGAGGAATCTAGTGGCTTTAGCTGCAAAAACGGAAATTCTTGAAACTGCTGGAATTTTGATAGCTTAAAAGAGAAGATTCGATATCCTTCTAGAAAATTCTGTGTCTTGTCATAGGAGCTATTAAAACATAATTTATAAATAATAATCAATCTTGGTGGTTGAACGAAGCCTCTACTTACAGTATTGTTTTTCTGCGAGTTCTCTGAGGGCTTAGTGTTGTAGTTGTTTATTATCAATTTGCTGTTTGTACTGTATGTTACACTATTATTTATTGCAAGTGCCTTTTTGTGTATTATTAATATGCGTTTTATTTCTTTGTATCGAGTTTTCATGTTGAATAAAGTGGTGCTATCCCTTACTGTCCCCTATTTTCTAGCTTTGACTATCTAAATATGTTTCCGTCCCCATTTTACATAAAATTTTGGCACATAAACTTGGGGCGACATTCGAGACTAAATGAAATTAAACTCAATGTCCTAGTCTGCTGATCAATATGAATAATATTTTTTTAAACTTCAGGAAACATTTTTAAGTAATTAATGTGTGATTTTTATATAAAACACAATCTGTGTTAAAATTCCAAAAAAATATTGATGAAGAAGTAGATAAAAAATGCTTTCCTTTCATTTTCTTGGTTATCTAAAGTTTAGGTGATTTTTACAAATTACTTTCAATTCAAAATGATTTTATAATCCAATTACAATGTTTTTTTTAACTTTGAGTTGCTGTTTCATAAAGGCTCCAGAAAACTAACCTGGGATAAATGGCTTGAAAACTTTCGCAATTCTTTATGACAGCTGTTATTTTTCAAACCGACATGTCCATACCTCTAGTTCTTTTACACTGATAGGTGAAAATAATTGCGAAAGTCTTTGGGAATTAATCAACATTGAAGTAAAAAGCTTAGAAAAATTTTCTTCTGTTCTGGGGAAAATATTGCCAAAAATGATACCATTATTTGTTCCAGTTTATGAAAAAGTACTTATCTGAATTTTACAAGATACATTTTTTTATACTTAAGGATAAAAGCTATTCATCTTAAACTTATTACTTAATACATTTAATAACCTATATATTGTATTATTTAAAAAGAAGTCTTTTAAATCAAAGAATTTCATAGTGCAGTGCAGAAATTTCAATGTCTTCTAACAAATTATTAACAAATAATATTGAGCAGTTTAATTTGATTAGATTAATTTTCCATTATTTAGTTGTATATTATTTAGTGTGATTAATGTTCCATTATTTAGCATTATTAGAAGTGACTCATATTATGAATCATAGTCAGTTGACAGAAAGTCATTCCACTTCATGATTCATAAAAATCTTGACATCGTATTTTTTGACGATTAACATTTTTTTTTCGTATAATAGGAAGTAAAAACTGAGAATCTTGATTTTGAAGGGAGAAACAAGCATTTCATTTCTAATCAAAATAAATTGTGTCACGAGTATAATTCTTTGAAGTCTACATTAATTCATATATCTGTTTCTCAATGTGAATCAGCCACCTTTGGGGATTGTCTATGTGTTGTGTTTAGTTTCAGTTAAATTTTTTATGCATAAAATATGGTAAATGATTTTCCGTTTGCAAATTTTTTAAAGGATAACAAATTGTCAACGACATTAAAACCATATAATTTTTTAATATTTTTACATATGCTCTGTTCTTTGTGCATCTAGCTCATTTTATTAATTAGTCTCCTAACAATATTTTTTTTAAAAAAAATATAACTGTCTTGTTCTTCTATCGTCTAATTTTCATGTTACTTTAAATTTTCTACGAATTCCTTATATAAGCTATATATTGTTACGAAATTTTACCGGGGTTCGTTTGGATAGTGGAAGTGATATGGTGTGTAGAACGTTCAATCAGCAGACGGTAGTAGAAAATAAAAACAACGACGTTTATTTACACGAAGACACACAGGACAGCTCAAAAGCGACAGCTATATACAGCACAGAGACGACTATCTTCAGCCGAGACGTGTAGCATACAACCAGAATCTACTGCAGACAGTAGCGCACAGCTCCGTTCAGCACGAGCTTGACTTCGTCGCTTCCAACTACGACTCTCGACGACTCCGTCCACTCTGTCTTCGACTTCTCCGACTCTCGACTCCTACTGCCTTCTACCTTCGGCTACTCAGACTTCGCTGCTCTCGAACTCGGACTCCCCTGTCGTCTACCTTCCTCTGGCAGCTGCGGCTGCTTCCTTTTATAGGTCTCGGGAGGCGGGACTAGAAGCCTCTCAACCAATCAGGAACGTTTGAGGCGTATCTCGGTTCCTACTGGACGGATCGGGAAAATTCTCGAAGTTTCGGGTATTATCTATTTTGGCACCAAAGTCGCCAAATTCGTCGCCAAGTCGCCAAATGGTCGTCAAGTTTGTCGCCAAGCTCTGGGACCTTCGACGCGCCACCTGGACGCCGTCTAGTACCGATGACTTTAAAACAGTCTTTCCGACGATGGAACCAACTATGCTGGGAAGCCGAATTGCAGGTTTTTAACAATATGTATTTAAAACAAATCCATCTTCTTTAGCTTTCAACAATGGAAAAAAACCAGTCAATTAAATATTTGATGAATAAAATAATGGAAACGGGAATAATTTTAATACAATGATCAAATCTTTTTGTTAAAGATGTGCAAAAAAAAATATTTTTGAAGATTGACAACATAAAGGAAAAATTTACCCCACATCTAAATTGGCATAATTAAAAAGACAGTTTTTTTAAGTTTTAAAATGTTGAAAAAAGTCACATTTGTTTAATAATACTTTCGAAAGTTATGTTGTAAAAAATGTCAAAATGTTAGTTAAGTTTTGGTAATTAAAATTCCACTTAAAATTTAAACAAAGTATACACTCCCAATCTTCAAAATATTTATAAATTAAGTTAGGTAATTCTAGATAAAATGGTCTGTTCTATAGAGCCCAACGTACACATATACAGACAGACAGAAGCAATCATTTATTTATATTTATTACTAGTCGCCGTTGGTGATTAGTAGGTTTTCTAGGATAATTGATTTTATATAGTTTTTTTTTAGTAAAATCATTCAGATGTGACTTCATGCCCAAGATACCAGAAGATTGTGAGGCATTAATGCCATGTCATTTTAATTGTCTAACATATCCTGCACATATTCAGTTTATTATCTACAAGAACCTATTGAATGGAGATCAATCCGGTGAAACCATAACGCTATTAGGAGAATGAATTTCCCATTCGCTTAATTTTCGCGATAAATTCACATTTTTTTTATTCGTCATGTAAACTAAACAAACAGCCTTCAACAATGGGAGAAAATCACGCGATTAAATATTTCATGAACTAATGCAAATAGTTAGAATTTCAGGACATAAATATTATCTATTATTGGAAATAATGTAAAATATTGTTTTTATAAATTGTTAAAATTTAGGAAAATTTTTTTACATTTATTAAGGCTTAATTAATAAAATGGCAATTTTTTTCAAATTTCGAAATGCTGTAAAAAGAATTTTTGTTCAATAATATTATCAGTTATTGAGGGGAAAAAATCCAAAATTTCGCTTATTTTCAATTATATAAAGATCTACTTGAAATATTAAAAAACTACAACGAGGTATACATTCTCACCTTTTAAAGCATATATGAGTACAATTACTAGCACAAGATCAAAAGGTCTGATTTATTAAGTCTGAGCATACACACATTCTTCTTTATTATAAGTAAAGATAAAAGAATTTCTGAACTATATAATGTTTGTGCTTTGACACACTGAATAACCTGAGAAAAACAACAATATAAAAAAAAAATTTGAAATTGAAATCTTGACCTATTTTTTGCATAAATTATCACAACTATAACCCCATCGCCTTCTTTTAAGTATAGATACAGTTCGTTCATTTGTGAGTTTCAATCTCGAAACGAAAGTCATGCGAGAAAAACTTCTGAATACAGGAGCGAAAGTCATGTAAGTAAAAAACTTTTGGTCACTTTCTTAAAATTCTTGTGCTCATTTTTAGCAAAGTAGAAAATAATGGTTAGTAAATTGGACCCCTCGATTTCAATCTCGGAGATGAAATCTGTAATTTTGTTACTCTGTGAGGGAAAGGTGGGTTATTTACTGCGTCTGCAATTGCAGGTAACGTGTCATTTGTACTTGCCGCACTCTTTTAAAGGTTCTTTTGAAACGTTTGGAACAGAATGTGAATCAGATGCGGGAAAAAAAAAGTCTTTTTTTTTTTCTTTCCGGTGATTGTGAGTTTCGTTGGCAAACGAGAAAAATAATAGAGATTTAAGTAAGTTGAAAAACTTGAATGACGATTGAAAAGTCCTAGGATCAGCTTGTTAGAAAGTGTTGATTCTGTGCTACATGGTGACTCATACAAGCGGTGTTTTACAAAAATACTGAAAAAAGGTTTTTTTCAATATTTTGAAAAGGGATTTTGAAAATCGTCTTCTGAAGCTTTTTTTTAATCACTCATGTGAAAAAAGTTTTATGATAAATTTTCTATATTATTACTTCTTCAAATACTAATTATAGAAAAAGCAAGTATTGTTTCCGCGTTCAAGATTTAGACAAGTCTCTACGTTTCCGACATATTTTTGGAATTGTGGCTGTCGGTCTACTTATTTATCTGTGGACATAATGATTCAAAAATGCTTTGAGCTAGACGGTTGAAATTTGTTATGTAGATTTTTTCTCCAATTCTGTAAATAATTTTCAAATTTTGAATGAATTCTTTTCAGAGGAAATCTTTTTGTCCGACAGTTGTAATATAGGCGGGTATGATAACTACAAAACGTAAAGAGCTATACAGGAAAAATTTGGCGCACAGATTTAGTATCTAAAATGTAAATTCGTATAAAATTTGGAACGAAATCTGTGTAGGGGTTGACCTTCTACTTGCATTTACTTTTGCATGCATGTAAACACCATAATTCAAAAACGTAGCAAATTAATCAAATGAAATTTGGTTCACAATTTTAACACCTATATTGTAGTAATGTATTAAATTGTAAACAAAATCCGACAAAGGGCTGACCATCTATTATTCTGTAGTTTCGTATAAAGGGTTAATTCAAAAGGATTAATTCAAAAAAGCGATGAATTTGAATAAATAAGATTTGGTATGTAATATTTTGATTATAATTTTACTTCTAGGTCAAGATTTGAATTCATCGATAAAAAGCAGGGGATTGAAGATATACATTCGATTTCATAGTGCTTGTGTATTGTGCTAATGATTATTTACAAAAATAAATAAATAAAAGGCCAACATTTGTTTTATAATCTTTTTCGCTAGTATTGCATTACTATTATTCGCCAATGAAATGCAGTTAATGAAAAGTACTGGTTTTATTTAAGGGGACAGTGAACGGACTTTGAAATAAACAAAAATGGACGAAAAAGTGCAATTTTATTTTTATCGTTTCACCACCAAAATATAGGTTTATATTTAATTAAAATAATGTTATAAAATGTATTATTGAATGAAATACATATTTGAAGGATTGAGAAGAAAAAAGTACATCTTAATGACTTCTCTCAAAATGATATTGTAATTAGATTTAAATATCTTTGAAACGTACCAGGTGTCTTAATTTTCTAAGAAATTAAATGAAATTGTTAATAAGGATTTCAATCAAACATTAAAAGAAAATGGGGCATGCATTTTATGTTTCGAGTATGTTTAGCTCCTTAAAGTTCAATTTTAGCTCAGAAAAACATATAATTCCTATGAAAATTCAGTAAGTATATATATATATATATATATATATGTCTACAAATTGTAGACATAGTATTAAATGCTGAATTTCATTTATTCTAATACAATCGTAGACACAGGATTACATGCTGAATTTCCTTTATTCAAATATAATTGTAGATAGATGATTACGTACTGAATTTCTTTTATTTAAATACAATTGTAGACACAGGATTACATAGTGAATTTCTTTTATTCAAATAAATACATTTATGAGTTATTGCTCGTACATGCATGCGAAACTACAGATTGGGCCTTTAAACCCTTGAGAAATTTAATTCAAAATTTGATAAGAAACTACATTTTCAATATTGCACTTGAATAGTAAATTTTATTTATCTAGTTTTTCATGTTTAGAAATTATTAAGTCTACTTGTACTTGAACATGCAGATAGTCGGGCTTTCTCTGATTATATTTCGAACAAAATTTGATAAAAATCTATACATTTGGTATAAAAAAGTCCATAAACCAAACTTCATCTGTGTAGCTTCAAGCACTTTTTACGTGGAGTTAACCTACAAGTAATTGACCGACAGACGGTCAACTCCTTGTTAGATTTCGTTCAAATTTTGGTACCAAAGATTTTAAATTTGTGAACCGAATTTCATCTATAATAACTCCCCTTGTTTTGTAGTTATCGTACTAACGCCTGTTCGAACAGCTGGACAAACAGACTTCCTCTGAACGGATTTTGCTCACAATTTGATAAAAATCTCCAAATTTGGTGAAAAGACCGAATACCAAATTTTGACATGTACTACATCATTGTATATGATAAAGTAAAAATGAAGGCTTCGAAATCTACAAAAGTATTTGAATTCCAGATGTTGATGAATTTTCTTGCTTCAGATCTTCCCTGAGACAAAAATATATTTTTGGAATTATGTCTTATAGACCATTTATCGGTCTCTGAACACATCAGTTTTAAAACGCTTTCATCTAGGAGATGAAATTAGATATACGCAGTAAATCTGTAGATTACTCAGGAGAAGTTTGTTCAAGTGCAAATGAAAACATGATAACAGTTAACACGATTATTAAGCAACTATTTAAATAAAGGAAATTTTGTTTCTCTTCAAGTGGCTAAAATTTTAGCCGTATGCCAAATTTTAATTTCAGTCGGACGAATAGAAAAATGCATATTCACAAATGAAAACATCCATTTATTTTTAATATTTTCATCAGTATTGTTGCCATGAACATGTTATAAACCGATTTAATAGCATTATGTGTATTAATGTCAAAAACAGATATTAGGGCTTCAATTTGCTTTCATAATATTTTAAAACACAAAATTGGTGCGTATCTTAAAGACAACATTTGGCAATTAAAGATTAATAATAATTTTTTTTCATATAAATTTTAATTCCATTAGAATAATAACATAACCAATAACATAAGCCAAATTTCACTGGGAAAATTTGTTATAACGAGTTTCAAACGCCTCATGCACCTTATAGCTATATTATATGTATATTACTCGCATGAAAGACATAAACTCAAAGAAATTCGAACAAGAAATAAAGATATTTACAATCCCAACCCCTTTAATGACCATCCACCAAGTCAAAGCTAAAACCATTTCGGTTATCTCGTACAGATCCGTTACAGCGCAACAAAAAAATTCAGATAACACCAATCCAATTTAGGGGAACAAAGCTTTCCCCTGTTAATGATGGAACAACATTTATTTCTGCCCGAACTATCAAAAAAAGCAAACCGTATTCCCATATGAAGAACAGCAGAAAGTATGCGACATTAAATATAAAGCTTAAACGTTCAGGAAGCACAAGCTTTCAAACGACCCAGCTACAATAAAAGCACTTTTTTACGATCTTTCACTGTCTCCCGAGACTTGTTAGCCAATGAAACAGGCTACAAGCCATAAACCCAGTAATTGGCACTGAAATTCGGCCCATTTGGCTTGCTGGCTCTTTTGCAAAAGCTAGTTCTGAACAGAAAATATATATACCGGGGGAACTCTTTTCTTGTTTCACCTTAACATAGCCAGCTCTTCAGTTTTCTTAAATTCAGACTGGATTAGTTCGGTTGATTCGGAGAGATTTTGTATGTGCTCCAAGAATGGATTCAGCATCAAATTAAACAGGGACTATAAAACGCCATTTCTTTTACGACAATCTCATGGGTATTGTTGGAAAAGAGCTCGGATCTTGAAAGAAATATAATTTTATTTCATAAGGGTCAATTCTGATAAAATTTTAAATTTTGTAATTGATCTTAAGGAAATCGATGTAACCTTATTTGAGTGTCATGACAATCATAAAACGATAGAGTTCCTTTTAGTACATTAATATCTAGATTTTGAATATTATTGACCATTTGAAGTGGTTATATTGATACGAATTCATGATATTGATTCAATGTGCAATTATTTTTCTGGTAAAGTAGAACGTTTTATAGATAGTTTTACAGATGCTGAATGGATTTCGGGTCAACGATATCTCAACCTTGGCGAAAAACTTTGCGATCATTTAGAGACTAACTTGATGACTTTAGTGGCAAAAACGAAAGTTCCTGAACCTGCTATTATTTTGATCGTTAAGAAGCGAAGATTCAATATCCTTCTATAACATTCTATGTCTGGTCATGGGAGCTATTCAAACATTTTATACTTGATAATCAGTCAATGGCGATTGACTTCAGCCTTTCTGTGGAGTATTAATCTCCTGCGAGTCCGCTGAGCGTTCTGTTCTGTTGTGGTTGCTTATTACGTTTGCTGCTTGTGTGATACTATTTATTATAAGTACTATTTTATGTATTCTTAATCTGCGTTTTATTATTTGGGTATCGAGTTTACGTGGCGAATAAAGCACCACTTTCTCTTACTGCTATTATTTTTCACCGTGTATCTATCTACAAGATGGATTCCCCCCCCCCCTCATAATAATATGAAACCTCATTCGCTTTCTAAAATTCTTTTTTACTTCTGACGCTGAATAGTACGATGATCTGCCGGCAAGATCTTGGCACCGTTATAGGTTCGAAATCTGATTGCACTGATGTACCACCGTACCGTAAGTGGGTCTAGTTTGCGTTAACTTCACCGGAGATAAAAGTCTTCTTGCTAATAAAAGTTTGGAGAGTGCAGTTCCGGTTCAGTGTCATTCTTGTCATGTGACTGCGCATTCAAATTTTGAGATACATTTTAAAATATTCTTCATGATGCTTTTAAATGGGACTTAAATTTAACCAAACAAATTCCATTCCTATGGTAGGTAGCCTAGAGGTAATGTATCCACTCCAGATTCGGAACTCGATTCCACAACAAAATCGCTAGGTAAGGCTGTGGTGTAGGCTGAATCTGCCGAGCCCCAAATGATCTTCGCTGTGTGCTCTGGGAATTTAGAAAGGGGTGTGTTTCCTCAGCTCATCTGAATTCTGGTCATCTGAGAATGGCAAAAAATTACGAGGTCTCAACAAAAAAATGCCCCCTATGTCACTTCGACACGGGCGGTAAATATCAAATCGGCAGGAATAAAGAAATGAAAGAAGATGCGTTGGTATATGAAATCAAGTTAAGAAGATATTGAAATAAATTTTTATTCGAAAGTCTATGGTGGTCTAGTGGTAAGATCTTAATTGCGAGAATGAAGAGTTCCAAACTTAAAATATACTAATATATAGCTTCTATAGCTTAGAATATGAAATCTATTTACTTTTAAATCTTTCTTTCAAGATGTGACGTCTTCTATGTCGAATGTGTCGACAAGAGTGTACGCAAAAATAAATACTAGTTCAATTTTCTTCTAACTACCAAGCAAAATCACGAGGCCCATTTAATAATATACATTTTATTGTTTCAAAACTAGTCATCAATATAAATATAAGTTAAGAATATAATAAAAAAATAAATGTTTGAGTATTTAGTTTGGATATATCTTATACAAGCAGATACTAAGCAAAATTACTATCTTGAAATGCAGCTGCTAATTTAATGAACCAGTACAGCTACTTTGTAGCTGTACTGGTTCATTAAATTAGCATTTCGCTTAATTAAAACGAATAAAATATTTTTTAATTATTTAATATTCATAATTCATTTATAAAATTAAATTGGCACTTCTATATTTAAAAAAATGACTAAGACAATATTAAAAGACGGTATTGCGATGGAAAATATGCAAGTGTATAAAATTAAAAACTCTAGTACATTAAAATGTGAGCAGAAATACGAATGCAGAATTCTAAATACCGAACAAGTTAAGTTGAGAAAAAAAAATGGTAAAATAACAAAAAGCACATTTGAGCTCTTATACTTTTTAATTTCTGTTGCTCTATGAGAATCTACGAAGCTTTACTAAAATTTTTGTCAAAACCTGGTTTCATTGTAGTTCTTCGCGTCCACTCTTGTTTTTTCCAAGGTTCTTTTTTTCCTTTATCTCATTATATCATAAACATTTCTCAAGGACAAGAAAGCAGTTGGTTTAATTTTCTTATTTTACTGAAAAAAATATGAAGAAAATATTCGAATATTACATCATGTTCAAAAAAATCATTAAGCTATGATTCACCATGTTGTTCATAAGTTTCATATATCTAATATAATTAAACTATTGACTAATATTAATGCCGTGGAAACATAGTGATTTTGTATCATATCTCTTATTCAGTGCACTTGGATATGTCTTAACTGTAATTTTTTTTTTTTTTTTTGCAGTAATTCTTCAAGTCAAAACTTATCATTTCCAGGGATCTGCGTACCCCTGTCTTAGTATTTCCTAATCGCTTCTCAGAGACAGAAAGAATATTTGGTTCAACCTTCTCGTTGCGCTAGAAATATGAAGAAAACATTTAAATAATTCATCGTTCGATAAGAAATTGTATTACGATTTACAATTTTATTCAAAAGTTTCACATATCTAGTATGACTTAATTTAATTATTTATTTCAATACTATAGAATCACAGGGATCGCGTATTGCCTTTCTTTCATCTACATCAGTATACAAATGAAGGCACCGGTGGTCTAGTCGAAGGTATTGGCTACAGAAACCGAAGTTCGCAGATTTTAGACCGGATTCCACTGAAGAACGTCGTGTGAGCGGGTCTGTTTTTGTTGTTGCTTTTGGCTCTTGTCATAGCCCGCTGACGAAGTCAGATTTGAAGCCCAGTTTAGCGTGTCTTGTTTCAGTAGCGTCATCTAGAGCTAAGGGTACGTCTTAGCTACTCATGAGTCATAGTCCTTTTTATGGGGCACACTTCATTCATACATTTAATTCACTCATCTACAGATAGTAATTTAGACCTGGATGAGAGAACTATCACCTCTGATCAAGTACACCCAGTGGTATTGTATCGACTTGGAGGACTTTGTGGCTTCGACAGATTTATATATGCATGTACACGGAGATTCATCGGCCGGCAGGGTTTGAGCTCACAATCCAAGGGGTGTAAATCCAACGCCCTACCAACAAGGTTATGCTGACCGTGTGTGCGGTTCTGGTGCACATTAAACCTATTGGGACCAAACGTAATCCCATTGATGTAGTGCGGAAGTCAGGGGAGGACGTACCAGCTCAAGTGTCGTCCTCGTCGTCTGACCATGGTTCAAAATTACGAGGTCCACTCCAAAATAGCCCTTGAGTTGCTTTAAAACGGAGCGTTAATATAACTGAACTAAGTAGGATTTGAATCCTAACATTTGGCAAAATCATAAAGATCTTTCTGCGTATTCGTTCGCTTTATGACAATTTACGAAGTTGCTTATAAAAATTTGATAGAACTTGGTTTCATGGTAATTCTTCGAGGCAATATTATTTTTCCTTCTCTATCTGAATATATATAATCCATTTCACAAAGTCATCAAGAGTATTTGGAGTAGCCTTCTTGTTGAACTTCAATTTTACTTCCTTTTCATTCGAATCCTAATCTCTGATGCAGAGATCATGAAGAATCTTTCATTTAGTTCTATTTATTTCTAACTAAGAGAATTTGAATCCGAATAAATCCTAATCTGGAATTCCTCCATATGTTTCAGTATTTTCCAATCACGTTAATATTGGTGGACCATGCATAAAATTCAAGCACAAAATAGTCATTGCAATTTAAAAGAAAATAAATCGTGTCGATAAACAAACGCCCTCAAAACAATTAGGGAAGTTAGAGTAAAAATCAATTATATTAAAAATCAGATAGGAAATTCATGTAGAATAGGTTTCTAATGGATCTTTATCCGAATATTTAATCGGAAATAATCGAAGATCTTTTAAGCATAATCGAACAAACTTCATGTTTGGATTCTAATTTTAGTAGTTGTCTGAGATCGCAATTTTCACCCATTTAACTTATTAGGCGACTGTTTTGTAGAAATCCATGTAGAAAATTTATGCAGAATATGTTTCTGCCTGGCTTTTATCCGATTCTATAATCGGAAATAATCGAAGATCTTTTAAGCATAATCGAACAACCTTTTTGTCTGTATTCTTATCTTAGTATTTATCTGAGATTTCAATTTTCTGTAACATATTGATTTTTGGGCGTCCATTTTGTAGAAATCTCTGTAGAAAATTCATGTACAATAGATTTCTATCCGAATATATTATCGGAAATAATCGAAGATGTTTTAAGCATAACGGAACAAACTTCGCAATTGGATTCTAAACTTAATATCTGTCTGATATTGCAATTTTCTCTAACCCATTTTGCTTTTAGGGCGACTGTTTTGTAGAAATCTTTTGGAAAAATAAAACTAATTTGTTATTCCGATTAATCGATATTTTATAGCTTTTAGTTTCACTGGAAGAATACCTTATACAGTTTTATTTTCAGTATGGGTTAATTCGACATTCTGTTTCATTTAACA
Organism: Argiope aurantia; assembly: GCA_026543865.1. Lineage (NCBI taxonomy): Eukaryota > Metazoa > Arthropoda > Arachnida > Araneae > Araneidae > Argiope > Argiope aurantia. Next base: position 77,105 of record JAPMOR010039215.1, on the reverse strand, counting down.
ATTATCTAAAGAAGCATGGATGACTTTTTATAACTTGCATGAACTTTTGATGCAGATATTTTTACTTATTTGGTGAATATTTTAAGTACTAAGCAAAGTTTTGAACTTCAGTGCCCAATTACACTGTATTTTTTAAATTTTGTTAATGGGGCAACACCATCGTCTCGATTAGAATTACGGAGTCGAAATATTGGCATTGAAAGATATGAGATATTTGCTTTTTTAGTACAATAGAACTTGTGGAACCTTCAGATAAAAGAAAGGTGAGTTATTTTATTGGTGGTATTTGATTAAATTTGTAGGTTATTTTTTATTACAGTCGAAGTCATTCTTAAATGTCAATAAGTGATTTATAGTGAAAGCAAAGTAAATTATCATTACGTCTTCATAAATAGTCCTTAATACATATAAGTAGCGAGGGCATTTAAATTGAATCACTACTTAGAATCGAATAATGTACTATATTCTTGTATTATATTCTAAGCTAGTTACAGAATATAGTACAAGAATGCAGTCGTTGGAATTGAATAGCGAGAATGCAGTCGTTGGAATT
>JAPMOR010039215.1:43424-68328 GCA_026543865.1 Argiope aurantia | reverse complement strand
GAAAACTGTGGTGGCGGGGAATGGTTGTGGTGTGCCCCGAGTGAAAATTGTTTTGTGGTGGTGTGGAGTGGCTGTGGTGTGTCCCGAGTGAAAATTGTTTTGTGGTGGTGTGGAGTGACTGTGGTGTGCCCCGAGTGAAATTGTTTTGTGGTATGGAATGGTCAATAAAATGTTTCTTTATGGTATGAGAATTTAGAGAATTGTCTTGGTGTGTAGAGCGCGGAGTGTTTGTGAGATTGGACAGCTGAGTAAAGTAGCTAGTATACTCGCATGAAAGAGTTTATGTACTTTTGATTGTATATAAACGATTTGTGCATATTATCGGTAAAGGAAAATGCTATTTTTGGTGTAAAGTGTTCTGAACTTGTTTTTTCAGAGTAACATGTTCTGTTTGTATGCTAAAAAAGGTTCAGAAATTATCTAACTGGGTTTTTTTTTTCCGATAATTTATGAGTGTACAACAGCCCTCATTATCCTATATATGTGATGAAAAATGTTACATTTAAATAGTAGTAAAATAAAATATTTAATGACACATCTAATATATATTTCAAACCCAAGATGCCACAAGTAGAATTTAGTTATTTTAGCTTCACATTAAAGAAGTAAAAGCTTACTTTAAATCATTTGATTTCTACGTATATCTGCAAGGAGTATTTTATAAGTTCAATAATTCAAAGAATATTAGAAATTGGCCCTTTTATTGAAACTAAAATACGCGAGTTTAAACTATTCAATTAGATACCGAGCCACCTAAGTTCAATAGTTCTTTTTTGGCATTAATATTATACTTCAACTCTAAGACTTAAGTGTTGATCAAGTATTGCAAAGATTGAATGTATTATGAAATAATATTTGTCCGCTTATCAAGAATTTTTTGAATTTCCACCTTCAGTGCCCCATGTTTTGGGTTGGCAATACTCAAGATTTTAAATGCAGGATGTAACTAGTAGCATAACTATAGCATCTTTTTACTTCCATGTTTGATAAACAAGAGGTTCCCCCAAAACTGACGAGACGAAATAATTTGTTTTTAGTACACAATTTTGAGTTTGTCTTGCTAAATTGGAATCGGATAATAGCTTAGCAATGTGCATAAAACTTCAAGCATCTTTTGAATTCTCAATATCTGAGCTTTTGATTATTCAAAATATTTTGATATTTTTCGCAATTGACAAATATTGTGCCACAATTGACACAATATTTTGAAATTTTCTGTAAAGTTTAAATCCATTTTCCATCATCTACGAAAACCGAAGATTGGGATTTTGCCATATTCCTTCACTTTCCAGTAAGTGATTATAGATAATGCGTGTGTTCCTATTTAAGATTTCATTATCTTGGATCACTCGGTTCTAAACTTCTAATTGCATCGCGATTGTGATTGCAAGGCAGGTTCATTAATTAAAGATCACACTTTATATTAGCAGAGATACTTGAATTTTTCCAATATTCAATCTGAGATGCATTTTTTAAGACAGTTTGGTTACTTTGAGGATGATGCTGTTGAGGTTTTATTTTACCCTCAGAGGATCCAACTATTAAGATTCAATAAATTATTCTTCGTTTATGACGAAGAAAATACGAAATGCATATTATATTTCCTTCATGACTATATCATTCTTAAATATGATACAAGTGAATCAGATAGCGGATACAAATGTTAGGTTTCTCAAGTAAGGAGATTCGTAAAAATCAGACTACCTCATTAAAGTTATAACGATTACGAGATAACTCTTAGATTAAAGGGGACATTTTTAATACTTTTACCGACCCAAAGTGATATTGGAATACAGATGCAATTCCTGTTGGATGAAACCAATTCAGATATTACAATCGGTGTATTTATTGCGAGGACTATTCGAATACAATTTTTATTAACACAGTGGAACGACCAAAATTTTTTGAAATTTTATTAGTTCTCAAGATTTTAGAGCATCTCTTTAGGAAATTCACAAACTTGAAATCCCAAACTGTTTCTCTTGGGTTTTTTTAAGTAAATACTGTTCAATATACGATGCCATATATAATTTCTTATAATGGATAATTCATAAATTTCGAGATATGAACATACAAGAAAGCCTAATTGCTTTGTGGATTGTTGCTGACTGGTACATCATTAAAATCAATTCCAAGAACTCATTGGGCTGTTTTTAGTATTGGGCCATAACTTACATCATTGTTGCGCTTTTTCATGACTAGCATTTTTAGGCTTTTAGATATGTGCATTTTGCATCCATTTCATGTTTCGATTTTATTAAAAATTGATATATTTAATTCCGTGTATGTGGCGCAGCTGAGCCAAAGATGAGTTAGTTTTATGGTACAAAAGCCAACTCCTTGGACTGTTGGTTTTAAACTTTAGAAATAGTGTAGAGATTTCAGTGTTAATGACATTGCGAAGTAATGGCGTAGGAGTCGAAATTATTCATTGAATTTGAATGTTTGACACATCTGCTGTGATGAAATCGATAATAGCTTAGTCATCAAAAAACTTCTGAATCTAAATCCAGTGATTCTTTATGGAATAAATTTTCTTAATAGTTCTTATAAAAATTATTACCTACAATATTTCAAAAGTTCTGGAATGCCATATATTTAGATTCCACATTTTTTTTAATTCTACATCTTTCATTGCTTTAAATATGAAATCAACATAAATGTAACTAATATTGCCTTTCTTCTTTTGTTTTTTGTTTTTTTAAGTTAAGGATTATCACACCTTGAAATGTGCAGTTGTTTCAAATATGAAACGATCATAAATCCAACATTTTTAATATTTACACTTATTTTAGTTGTTATTGGTAATAAGTCGAGGTCCCTAGAGTTATTTCACCAACACTTGCATTTCACAAGTTCAAAAAAAATTCTGCATCAATTCAAAATTTATTTCGTGTACGTAAAATTAAAGAAAGCCATGTACTAAAAGTTGACATCAAATTTTGTTTGATTAAACTTCGTGTAAACAGGAAAATCCAAGAAAAAGTTCTTGATTTGTAGTCGAATTCCAGGTGCATAGGAAGTATCAAATGTTTTCAAATAAAAACACATTTCGCTTAATCGAAAACTCCTAACTCCGATATTTAGATTAAAATAAGAAAAATAACGAACTTGTTATCGCAGTCAATACTGAATAAGAACATTCAATGAAAAAAAAAAATTGTTTACCGTTATAGCAGTGTAAAGATTGCTTACCGTCATAGCATACTAGGAGAAATAATTTTGTTGTATTTGCTAGTATCTTCAAAATGAAACTGATATCCTTTCATCAGATTTAATATTAGACACGTTCTGTGCCGGACATCTTTCCTCCAAATGTCAGATTATCTTTTTTAACAGGAAATACTTGGAAAATCAAGTCAACCTTTTTCGATTCTTACAGCCAACCCAGTACCCTGATTTTAAGATTTAAATTTTAAAATTTTTAGAAGGCATCATATGGTTTATTTGAAAACGATTTTCGAATATGCTTCCAGATCAGCTTCTGGGAGTAGTGGATTCCAAAAGAATGCCGATCGAAATCCTGTGGCCAAGTTTTATTATGAAGGTACTGTTAGAAAATTCTAACCAATTTAAGGGTAACATCTTGCAGTAATTGAAGGGAGTCAGAGTTAAAAGGATTAAAGACTCGACTGAATTTGCTGAGTATTTTTCGACAAAAAATCAATCTTTCAAGTTAGTTTATAACTGTTCATGAAATATTCAATTTTCCACAATATTACTGGCAATAAAGAGAATAAGCTAACCTTCATTTTAGATTGAAATTTTATCTCGGCTACAAAACACAACAGATCATTATGATGGCATTCGAAGTGTCTATTGAAATTGTAAACGAATAGAAACACGAGATAGATGAACCATTAGAATAATTAAGGCAAATTAAAGGAAATCTTGAAGTAATTGCATTACAAATAAAATAAATATTAAAGAACTTTATCTAATAAATGAACTGTGACTAATGTTTTTTTCTATGAAATGCAAGATTCCAAATGCGAGCAGGCTTCTATTACATAGAGTAGACCATATAAAATTTTCAAAATTAAACTAGAAGTAAATATAAGAATATTACTAATCTTGGATTCATAAACTACACAAGTGATAAGAGTATAACTGTTTGATAAATTGCATGATACGCTTGATAGCGTCTAATGGAAGAGAAGAGTTGGCGAAAAGCATACTAATGGAAATATCCAACTCCACAACTTGGATTGCTCAACAATTTTAAAATATGAAGAAAATTCCATATTTCAAGGACCCGAGAAAACTTGCAAAAAGTTACGATTCGAGTGTTACTCATTCCTATTGAATCTTGAATTTGAAAATAGACTTGAAGATATGAAGATCTCCAACTGAAAAGTTTCAAGTGTTGAGAATTCTAAAATCACACAAATTTGCTCTTTTACATGAAAGTCTATGTTCAAGGATTCATCTTCTATAAAATTGGAACATAATGCTGGATAGCAGCAACTTTGACGTTCTTTGGACTGACTACTTTACAAAATGCTTTTCATCCAGCAGCTATAACTTCATTCCGAGACCAATATTTGGAGATATAATGGACTCCATGTATCTAAGATACAAAGGTAATGATTTTTTTTTTTTTGCTTCCTAATATAGGTTGATAAACTCACAAACAATATTTTGTTAAGATTTAAAAATCGAATTTATACACAATATAAAAGTATTTTGGTTATTTTTCATATTTCAATTGCGTTGCTATCTAATAATATTTCTGGGAATTCTTTTCTGTTGGGAACGAGATTGCATGTATTTTAATTGCTTGGTTGGAAACGTCTTCTAAAAGTTTTGTTCTTTGAAAAAATAAAGGTGTTTTGATGCTTCTCAATCTAATTTAATACCTACAAAGTTAACGGTGCCGAAATTAGGGACCTTTTCTTCTAATCTGACTTTTTCGCAGCAAAAAACATCCGGTATTAAATACCAATTACATTTCGCATTGTTACGAAATTATATTATTTCCGTCAATAAGATCATTATATATACTTTTGTTTAAAAATTAAGGATTTGGCTATCTCTACTTAAAGCCAGAATTTAAGATGAAGGAAATCTGATTTGAAATAGTAGGTGACTGATAATTCTAAGACTGGAAACTCGTAATGCATTTAAATTTTTTAAATGTTAAAAAAAAATTCCTTTCAAAAACACAGAACAGAATTATACAGATCTTAATAACAATCTTATAATACAGCATACTCTCGTGTATCCGGTTCGCGACTATCCGGATTCCGTACTATCAGGCCTAATTTTTTCTTTTATGGTAATTAAATGAGAAAGGCAAGGCCAAAGCATTGGGAAGCGGGCATCTGCTATGATCCTCCTACGTGTTGTATGCAAAATACATGTTTTGATAAGAAATGAGCAGCGTTCTGCTCGTTGTTGGTTGTTCCGTCCGCTGTTCCTGATTATAATGCACAGTTCTTACAGTATTTGTAAATTGTTCTTGAGGTGTGCATAATGCTTTCTTAAATGTATCACAGTGAAGATTTCAAAATGAGTTATAAACGAAAAAGTGTTTAAATGACAATGAAGGAGAGTACAAATAGAAAGCAAAAAATAGGCTTGGATGTTCAAGAGTTGGGAAACTTATGGTGGGGTACTGGGAAAAAAATCGAGCAGAAATCGAAAGTTGGTGTGTTGTACAAACTAGTGGAAGTGGAATGAAAGTAAGAAAAATCGTGAATACTCGATAAGAAATGAGAATATATATTATAACTGAGTTTTCGGTATAGAAACTCTCTTCTGGTATTGGTGTACAAGGAAATGAATTCATTGAACTCCGACCTGCCCTTCCTCTACATTAGGCCAGATACTCGGGAGTATATTGTAATTCTTGCTGTTTAAATTACCGAAACTAATTCAGAAGAAAAGAAAGTCCAACAAATAAACATCCAGAAGAGCATCATTCGAATTAGGACTAAAGTTAAGAGTTTATTAGAAAGGATCAATTTAGGTGTATACATGATACATAAAAGAATTGAACGTTTAAAGTTCTTAATATCGGTGTTATTGATGTGTAATGGAATTAAATTGAGATTCCATTACACATCAATTAAATTTTAAATTAAATTTTAAAGATTTTACTATTTAATTTATATTTGACAGAATTCAGAAGAGGAATCGATTTTTTTTAATAAAATATAGACCTGAAAATAATAAATATACAAACTGAATGCCCATTTTTATTCTTTTTTACATATATCCAAATGTTTCAGAATGAAACTGGTTCGATTTTCATCGATATTTCAGGAATCTATTAAAGACAAGCGCCTTTTTATATTAATTACACTTTAAAATTTGATAAATAAAAACCCAATTTTAATATTTCAGAAAGATGTACTTCTATAAAGAATCATAGCTAGTCGATTCCTGCAGCAAGAGCTATTTACTAACTAAATTAGTTTCTCTATTCATATTAAATATATAAATGATCGAAAACTTCTTGCTATAGTTCAATTAGAAATATTCTAAGATTTAAAATTGAAAATATTTTCTGAAAAACCATGCAACAATAAAGCATCTAAGTTTCGTACACCAGAGTCATCTATCTGTTAATAAGTTTCATCATTAAAAAAATTCTTTGGAAACTGCTAGTTAAAAAAAAAACTTAGAACAATCTTGTACTTTTTTTGGATATTTCGGATCATTTTATTAAAGGCTGATATAATCTATGCTTTCTTAATTTCGATTCTTTTTTCACAGGTATGATTTCTGTTTCAATTGAGTTGAAATCGAGGCTAATCTTTGGCATCCGGCCGAGATGTTTTTATTTCCCATATTTCCCAAATTTTCTCTCCAATTTTCAATGGAAACTGGACTCGGCAACCTGTTTGGTGCAGTTTGAAGAAATGATTACTCTCAGCTTAAATCTCAAACCATTGGATGTTTACCATAACTCTAAGTGGAAGTTCTGCATCTACAGAAGAATACTGTAATTGTCGCATTCCTGAGATGTATTCATGATGGAGTGGCAAGTTAAGTTGATCTTTTAGCACCTGATCCTTTTATTACTATCGAATCGATGTTTTCATGATCAGTTCAATGTTCTAAAGCAAATCACCAAAGCCACTCATATTTTCTTGACTACATTGCTAAATTACTATGAATTATTTGATTATATTTTTAGTACTTTGGAAGATATTTAACGTTTACTTGAATGGTGGCAAATATGTTGTATGGTTAATTTTCCCAGGGGATACCGATTGATAAAATTCTCATTTTTAACTCGTATTCATATGGATATAAACAAAAAACTTGCATATTTATAAAATTTCCGATTGATAACTCGAAAGTGTCAAGCTTTTTAAAATTAGTTTGGATCAAAATTGAATCTAAACTATTACTTGAAAACAATTTAGTTATTAAATTTTGTTTAAAGAAATATATTTGATTTTAAGTTAAGATTTCTACTTTTCGAGCGAAGTTTCGCTATGAAGGACGGGGGGGGGTGAAATATTGATGGGTAGTAATGCAACCAGAACTCCGACTATCAATTGTTACATTTCTACTGTAAAAGTTGTGAAAAGTTGTTCTGAATTAGGTTTATAAAATGCATAATGAAAATGAAATTATTACAAATTAATCACTTTGGAATTGATTTATTTAATGTTTGGAAAGAATACTAATTTGATAGAACATGAAATACTGTCTAATTTGCCGTTTTCTAGAAACAAAAACCCATAAATTTATTAATTTGTCAAATGAAAAGTGAGTCTGCAACATGTCATCAGTGAGTCATCATTGACTTCCTTTTCGCCACAGTATATCCCTAGTTCTAGCATTCCTACCAGCTGAATGGATATACATGGAAAGATTTGTTGGAAAAATGCGTGCTTAAAGTAGATTCAATACACGATATATTAACTGTACAATGCGCGATACAATTTATAAAGTGTTTGATGAGGAAAATGGTTTGTGGAATCTGATGCACAGTTGAATTTGCTTGTAGATAGATTTGGTAAGATATCAGTGTGACAAATTGTTCTGAACTTGGATTAGGGGAAATCGGATCTTTGCAACGAAATATATTTGTATCAAATCCTAGAGAAATTTGTACTGTTTTCTTGCTAAGTTCTTAAATTTTTTTTTCTTTCGTTATTCCACTAGACTGATTCGAAGTCATGGGTGAAATTAAGATGTGGTGAGCACAGTAAGTGGCCTAATGAACTGGATATCTCCTTTCGCCGCGGTCATACTGGCAAGAATTTTTTTACAAGGAACCGTTTTAAGAATGAAGGGAATGGTCCATGGTCAGATTGTCAAAGGTTTTGTCAGTTCCATGGCATTAATTTAAAGATTTTGAGTATGAATTGGTGAGCATTTCTTTCAAATGAGTCGCTTTTATTGAAGATACTTTTGAGTGTACCTTAACGGACGATTCTTGGTACTGGAACGTATACGAAGAGTGATGGATATGATTAGATATGATTTGTTAGTTTAAGTAATCTACCTCCTGTTAACATTTTGGATCATATGCGCTTGAATCTATATTTTTTTGAATAGAGGAGTGGCTCATTTGGACATTTTGTATTTCTTGCATTTTGATTTGAGGATGAAGATGAGATGTTCGCCTTAATAGGATATAGAAAAGGCGGTGAGTAATTTTGTTTGCCGCATTTGCTAACCCATTTACAATTTTTTAATGGTTAGAAATGCAACCTGAAAGACAGTGTGATCAGCTAAATATATCAAGCCATAAATGTAGAGTTGGTCATTCTGGACGGCACAAAATCCAAAGCCAGTTTGTTCTTCAACTTTGGACCCATCTGAAAATCTTAATTTTGTTTGGAGTTTGAATTTCTTGTTAAAGATAAGTGTTGACCTCAGGAAAAGGAAATCTGAGTATATTTTCGAGTAGCATCCTTTAGTCTCAAACTCCTTTGGTTGGAATGATAAATTCTGGAATTAACTTTGCATATTAAAACGACTTGTTCTAATATACTTATGTTTGTTCTTTAATATGGAGTGAGATTCCTTAGTGACTTAAAGTGCCGTAGTAGAGATTGATCAGAATTCTTCAAAATGTTGTTTGTGTTGAGTCAAAGATCTTTAATTGGCATTTGAAAACGAGTAGACCAAAATGGAAGTTCCATGAACGTTCATTCTTTCAGGGAAGGTTAAGTAATGATGTCATTTGAATTCTTTTTCCGATATTTCCATGAAGATAACAAAAGCATCCGTGTCCTACTGAAATAGCATATGTAAAAGCTGGCAAAGAGATCCATATGAAATATCTTTTTAAAATCTTAGGTGAATATAAATTACTTATAAGTCCCTTTTCAGAGACATAATAACTGCTCCAGAAGGACAATTTGATAAAATGTTAACTTTCGTATAGGCCATACGAACTACATTTAACTACCTTCTACTGCGGAAACTTGCAGCATCAGACTGATCTGCGTTCTGTCGCATATTTGTTGAATTTCCAGATCCTATTCCAGAATTTCCAGATGAATTCCAGATTTTCCTAGAGGAAGCACTGTTTCAAATATTATTGAATGTGGTTGCCGATTGAAATTTTACAGGATAAATTTAATGTCCAAATTTCTTAATCTCCCAATAGCATCAGATTTTAAACAAAAATTTACATATTTGAACTGTTACCTTGTTTCCAGTTTCAAACGTACTATAATAAAAACCATTTTTGCTTAAGACTTGGCACAAAATAATCGAAAAAGATAAAATAACCTGCTGCAACTTAACCAAATCATTGATACCAACAAGCTGCCTATCGAACTAATCCAAAGGATTTCATTTTACTTAAACTAGGCAGCTTGCATTTGATATTGAAGTTCTCTTCACCGAGTACCGTCCAAATCGGACAGTCGTAGTAGCTTCTTGAAATTATAAATGCTTTAATCTTTTTACCAGAATGGTATCCCAATTTGACATTCTTATGCAGTGAATTTACTGATAATTTGACTGATTTTAAAAACACCGGTGACTTTCATGTACCACCACTGTGTACTGATTGCATCGAATGAATGATGGAAAATAAGTTGATCATGTAACTACAGACTGTCTTGCATTCCTGATCAAAATTCTTTGCTTGCAAGAGGTTTTCAAAACTAAATATGCAATTTATGTACTAAATCAATGTGAATAATTACTGTTGTTTTAAATTCTTGAACTTCACTTGTTTTATATTTGTAAATGTGTAATTTTGCAATAGATTTAGCAATTACTTCCTAATGTGGGAAATTCTGTAAACATTGAGTGCATTCATCAGAAATATTTAATCGATAATTCAATTTCGAAAATATTAGTTTTAAAGTTAAATTTTGATTCCATGCAAAAGTAGAAGTGTATTTAAGTGCGTTTTATATGTGAAAACTAATATCAAATATAAAATTAAATAAATTCATTTCTTAATACTCTTAGTTCTCAAATAAATGTATTAATTTAAAATTCTTAGTAAATTTAATATTATGTATTTAATTTAGCTTTATTCTCGGATTTTATTGTACATAGTCAGTTCGGCACTTATATACGAAAGCACAAAGAGCTAATAAAATAAAATTCTAATTTTTTCTGCTTATTGCCCCCATTCATAAATTAAATAAAATCTTTGTTAAATATAAATTATTGTTAAATAATTTGTCATTTTCCTAATTATTCTAAATCTCATAGCTGTTAAATTTTAATTGAATCTATCATAGTTGTATTTAATCAAGACGTAGAATTTAAAACTAATAAGTTATTAGCTAGGAGACCCAGGTAGAACAGTATATTGTACAATATTGAGTAAATATTATTTAATATTAAACAATATTTCACAATATTTGTGTTTCTAGTGTATGATCAATTAGCTGAAGCCGGCCAGCTAATTGAGAATTTTAAAATTAAGAAGACATTCGATCGCCATGCTTGATCACCATGGGGATCGATGTCGCAATGATAAATTTTCTACGATAGTGAATAAAAAAATGAGTTTCTTTTGCAAAATAAAAATTACTTAGAAAAATGTAACAATTTTTAACGAATAATATTAAATTTTTGAAATATTGAATGGGTGTGGATAACAGCATTACAGTTAGGTTTATAATAATTTAAAATCCCATAAACAATTCTTATGAATATTATTAATTGGCTGTATGCTTTTTAAAATGTATTTATCATTCGTAAAAATTTCATAATAAAATTTTAAATGAAATTTCATATTTGCAAAATTTTTAAATCCATGACTCAGGCATCCAAAATATTGAACTAAAGATTAATGAGCAATAAATGAATAATAGCAATAAAAGAAATGCATGTAATTATTTAATAAGCATTAATATATTGAAGCCTTGCAATATTTTAAATTGTATCTATTTATTGTCCATAAATGAATATTGTGAATTCAGGAGTTTCTCTGAAATATAAAATGCAAAATGATGAAATTAAAAATATATTAAATCAGTATTGCTAGCTGAAGACAAGCAAAATATATTTCAAGTGCATAATTTATAGAAATTACGCGCTTAAACAAATCAATGTTTGATCAAATGTTGATTGTTATGTTTTAGCAAATCAATGTTGTGAGCTTACGAGTTTCTTTGGAGTTAACTGCAAAATAAAAATAAATTCACACGGAGGGCTTTAGAGCTGTATCCAAATTTAAAATGTATTGAAACGCCTAGTGTTCTTTTTAAGTCGATAAAAAAACTTAATATCCATTATTCAAAATTTAAATTTTGAATTTACTTTTGAAGAAAATATTTTAATCAAAATAATATTTTGAAATGTTGCAAATTTGTTATAAATCTGCCAAAATATGCACAGTTCTGTATTATAGATCTTTTAACCTTCTGTACTCTTCTATTCAGTCTGCCATTATGCAAAATAAATTGTTTTCACTCTTATGAATGATCATAAAAACCGCATAATAAACAAAATCTCCCTTACTTTTATAGGAATTATAACAAATTATTTCTAATATATGTATAATTCATCTCTTGAATTATATGATATGTATAATTCATATCTTATTTTCTGAGTGTAAAGGATTAATTTTATTTACATAATGTATTACATTTTGTCTACAATTTGTTAGCAGTTTTTACTTTCACTCTAAAAATTTTTAAGTTTTCAATAATTTGTATGAAGTCTTAAATGTATGGCGTATTTATTCTTGTTGTTATCTTGTAAATAATGCTTACATTTCTATGTAAAATAAACTTGTAAATAAAGTTTTAATTGCAATTCATATTATGGTTTCTATTAACTCAATTTTTGTCAGCATCTGAAATATAATGAACGCCAATTTTTCCAATATATATATATAATATGAATAATTATCTAGCCATTGTAAAAGCGATTTGCATTTAATTAATATTGATTTTTGTCGCATCTTATGCGTTTAAATGAAAACTGAATGTTATATATTAATATAAATGTTACGATATATTGGTATAGCATATACTAAATATGTACAGAGCAAATAATTGCAAGTTTAAATTGCAAATAATTGTGTGATTCAACTGGCTGATGGATTTCAAAGATATTGAGATGACAAAAGTCGAATCTGTCGAATAATTAGATATTATTTATAACAATGGCATTGGTCGACGTTTTATTATTTTTTTTCCCTTGTGAAAAGTTAGCCATGGTATTGGTCATCTCTTGGGGACAGACGTGGGTTTTAGACCAAATTAAACAAAAAATATTCAATGCTTTTCAGCCAAATATGCTTAAAATTGAATGAATGGAATGGCAAGATGTGAAATGTTGGATAATAAAATGCTCGCAGTTTGAAAATATGGATGCCAGCTTCAAATAGCCATTATGTAGTTTCGAAACAAAATTCTAAATCTTATTCTGGCGAACAGTTTTGTTTAGGTGTTTCAATAAAGATTTGGCAATATCGTCGCTTTCTTAATCGAATTCTTGATTTTCTGACCCTTTGCCTCGGATGTCTCGAATCGGACATAGTTAGTGTAGAAAGAGCAGTATTTTGTCGTTTGACATCAATAACTGAAATATCTGCGATGTTTTCAGAAATGTTTGTAGATGAAAACTTCGAGAAAAAAATTGATTTTAAATTCATATATTTAAAGGAAGGTAAAAACTCATTCAACGAGTTTTTCAAATACACCCGCATGAGCTATTTTGGAATGCGTTTCATAACGATATGTCAAGAGTGTTCATATACTTTTAAGTTGTCTACACTCTTTCCATTTCGCGAGATTGCATGGATTTTTGACAAAAACCTCAAATGTGAATAGTTTCTTCATTTTTTTTTTTTTTATCAAGTAAATAACTTTTGAAGTAAAACTTTGTGATTGGTTTCAAACACATTTTCAACGACACTACGGCGATGAAGTCCGGATATCGCTGCAAAGTTTCCTATTATCCATCGTAAGTTTGTTTGAATATATGTGCGGATTGAATATCCCTGTTCTTTAGGAATTATCGCCCGGAGGAATAGCAAACCCGAAACCGCAGTTTAAACGTACGCCATAAATTCTGGCAATTCTTAAAGTTTACTTTTTCAGAATTCGTACTGGAAGAAAAAGAACAGAAATGAAAGAATCGATGGTGTCGTAAAAAAGCAAAGAAAATTAAAATACCTATTCAAACCAATGACATCGGATAAATTTTATTGATATGATAAATATTTCAAATGTTTTCTGAAAAGGGTGTCCGAGGATATATTTTCTTAGTAACGGTCACCTTCACGGAGTCTTCTGCTGTGTGTTAATCCCTTAAGAATACAGGTTGTCATTGTATATTTGGGGGGGAGGGAGTTCGTAAATCCGAAAAAAAAAAGTGTATTTAACACTCCGAGTCACCTGATTTCGAATGACCTTAAACCGCGGATGATTTTAATAACAATAGATTCGAAAAACTTATATGTAAAATATTAAAACTTGTATGAAACTTGTAATGAAATGAAGGCATAGAATTAAATGATCCGGAAAATACTGAAAAATAAAAATTGGGGCTTTCGTAATTATGACGAAAGAAGGAAGTTATTACTTTTAATTTTATCATCCAGTCCTAGTTATTAACATAATTTTAATGATATTATCAAGGTTTTTCATCTTTATGACGTCATAATTTTGAGGTCGTGGTGGCCTGATGGATTTGGAACCAGAGTATTCCAGGTTCCAAACACAATTTCACCATAGAACAGTTGTGTGAGCCTTCTAGTCGGGGTCAAACGCCCTCTCGCTGGCATCATGAAGTTTAGAGAGGAGAGTACGAGGTCAGATGTCGTCCTAGTCATCTGACCGCAGTTCAAAATGTCGAGATTAGACACAAAATAACTCCGGTGTTGCTTTAAAATGGAACATTAATAAAACTAAACTAAAAGAGGACACAGTTTCAAGTATAATATACAGCAAATTCGATGTTCGTATTTAATTTGTTGTAACTTTTTTTTTCCAACAAACGCATTTTGAAATGTGTTTGTAATTTCTGAATTTAGTAGTCTCGCACATCAAGAGAAGATCGAAAAATGGAATCCCATGATCAGAAACATACAGAGCTAAGGTATGAGGAAACTGAAATACTTACAGGAAATGGGAAAAAGAAATAAATATTAATACCGCTTATAAAAAAAGCTGATTTCATTTTAAAATTTAATAACATGCCCTGCGAAAAATTAAATGAAATTGGCTATGTACCTATTTAATTAATCAAAATTTTAGCATGTCTCCTACTGTAACAAATCAAATATATCTGTTTAAAAATTTTAAGATTTGCCGATGTTACTACATCAACAATGCGTGGTTATTTTCGATTCTTTTACTTTTTCGTATATGAAAGAAATAATGTCTTAGTCGAAATGTTTGAAGCCGATGTTTCGATGAACCACTACATTTCAGACCTCCCAGATAAAAAATTAAATTATGTCTGGGGACACGATAATTTAAAACTCCTTTGAGTTCGAAATTTGATATACATGCTTTACACCTGCATATATAGTAGACGAAATCCATTTAGAGAAAGTCTGTCTGTTCAAATAAAAGTAAGCGAATATAAATTTAAATAGATTACTTAAATTTTGTAAACAAGTTTAACATCTAAAATTTAGATTTACCCATTTTTGATTAGATGATTAGAGGGATTCAGAAAAATCTGAAGAAATAAGCATACATTTACTTGATACTGGTAATGAAACTAATGATAGTGAAATATTACTAAAAGGATGAAAACCCTCTTAGTAACTAATAAGTGATTTTAGTGAATGTTCTGGAGTCACACATCAGAAGCAGGGATTTGGAAAGAAGTAGATGATGTGTATGAAATAAAAAAAAATGATAGGAGTGCCTGGCGGAAACGGGAAAACTAGGAGCTAATCCAAAGTCATTAGAGGTTTTTGAAGAAATGTTGAATGCGAATTTACGAATTGCAATTATATCCATATCAATAATATAATTTTAATTAAAAATATGTAAGAATTATGAGATAAATTAAGTTTTCTTAAATAAAAATTAAACAGTTATTTCACACACAATTTTTCATTATTAAATCTCACTGGAAGGGGTTAAATAGTATGCAGAAAGTTTTAGGAACCATACCCGAGGATTCCATTGACGAACAACAACAAGGATTGTCAAAGCATGGATGAAATTGAATATGCTGCATCATGCTATTTTATCCTCATCGGTTTTTCTTTCTATTCCAGGAGTCAAAATATCCAAAAGTTTCATCATTTAACTCTTATTGAAAGAGAGTCATAATTTTTTCACTCATCGAATATTTCATTGCTTTTCATGACTCGGAATATTTCTGGCATACGGAAAACAAAAAGGGCAAAGACGAAGTCCTTAATTAAACTATAACCACCTCCAGGGCACAAAACAAGCAAAGAGTTATCATCATGACCCTCGAGACATCATCTACAGCAACAGTCACAGTTAAGGCTTAGTGGCTACAATATAACAAAGCCTTGATTCCAAGTATTTGTACGATATAAAAATCGCAAAGAAACTATCTATGATCCTTTTGGGTTTTTCAGAAAAATATTAATGCATTGGATGTTAGAAAATATGATCATTAAACTTAAGATGGATATTAGTATTTCTGAAATACCCAAAGGGCAGAATCAAATTCGACGATTATGTTTCCGAATTAATGGCAATTAGTAATTCTTTTCTAAGAAACGCGCATATTGATAATGAGATATCTTACCGTTGATTGGAATTTTGATAAGTTTCTTTCGTGTGAAGGTTTCTTCTGCGTGTTTTCCGAAACAATCAGTCGAGCATTAAAACTACAGACTTTTGCAGAGAAAGAATAATATTAGTGTGTATTTTTGAGACTTAAAGGTTGGGAGAAGTGTAAGAAGTTACTCTCTATGTAGATTCAGTCGTATTTTAGTCATTGCAAATTGAAAAATAGCAGTTGCGAAATATAAACATCCTTTCGTGCTTTCGTACATATAACTAAAATAAAACTAATCACCACTGCAGAAACTTCCAGGAACTTCCCATAAAGAAACAGTTTCTAAATCTCAAATGAATTATTGTGCTAAATAGTCGAAAGTTAGTTCTAGTTGCCTATTCAACCCAATTTCTTTGTTAAATATTTTACCATACTTTCTTTATTTCATAATAATGTAATTAAACTACTGTGACCAGAAATTATCTTACGCTTATACAGATTTAAATGAAGCACAGTTTCTATAAAGTTTTTTCAGTGCCGTAAGGGTAGTATCTTGAAGCGGTATGAGATGCGCGCAGGATAGATCCTGGGACATTTTTGGTTAGTAACTTAACAATTATACCAAAACGATCGTTGGGGTAGAAGAGTTGTTGACTGGCTTATATGCTATTCACCACAATCTAATACCCGAGACATAGGAGTGTTCGGTATAGTAATTAAGAAAATCGAAACTGTACTTGGGAGTAGATATTTTTATGCTCTCTCATTATATTTGGATTATGGACTTAACGGGAGCAAAACTTCTTTATAATTTCTTCTGTAGTGTAGAGGTGTTAAGTGGTGACCGATTCGTAGTAGAATATTTGGGCTGCCCCGATTGGATAAGAAGATTTAACGCTACCTGGGACGAGTGCATTTTCATTCTCTGATCACACTTGAATTAAATTGTAAGAAAAATATTTTCCATACATTTTTAAAACTGCCATAAAGATAGTAAGTGATATCCAATCCTTAGTAAAGGACTTTTAGGCCCCAGTGATTTTAGAAAGGGAAAACTGTGTCTGGGACTATACTTTTTTTTTCTGCTTTTTTTGTTTTTTCATTATATTTGGATTATGGTCTTAACGGGGTCGTGACCAAGCCATAGTTGATTTTTGGGCTGTACCCAGTTAAGAAGAGTTAACGGCATCTGGAGCAAGTATACTTTCATACTCTGCTCGCGGATTGGACTTTAAAAAATATTTTCCATATATTTTCTAAATTGGCATAAAGATAATAATTTGTGCCCAAGCCTTTGTAAAGAATTTTTTTGGGATTAGTGATTTACAAAGGGAAAACTCTGATCGGGACTATAAGTTTTTCCCTACCTCATTATATTGGATAATGAATTTAACGGGAGCACAACTTCCTTATAATCTATTCAGTGGTATAGAGATGGTTAAGTGGTGACCGAGCCATAGAAGAATTTAATCTCTCTCCACTGGAAGAGTATCTGGAAAGAGGAAATTTTTCATACCCTGATCATACTTGGATTTGATTTTAAGAAAAAATATTTTCCATATATATTTTTAAACTCTCATAAAAATAGTAAGTGATGTCCAAACCGTAATAAAGAACTTTTAGGGCTCAGTGATTTAGGAAGGGGAAATGGTGTCTTCGACTAGGCATTTTTTTTTTTTTTTTTTGCTTTTTCTCATATTTTGATTATAGACTAAAGTACAGCAGAACTACCATATAATTTCATTAAAACTTGGGCTAAACTTGGTAAGTGGCGCCTTGTGATATCTATTAGCCTCAGTAGTTTAGAATGGGTAAAATGGAATGACTGTTTAAGTCACATCATCATAATTACCATACTGTTATTTAATATTAGAGTCTGGTTCATCTACATATATATCCCTTCTCAATACATCCGCTATGCAACAGAATTGTCTGAAAATTGATTTTTTTATTAGAAATAATGAGTAAAATGTTAAAAATAAAAATTATATTTTGCTCAAATGTTTTTAAGGATTACAGTTTTATGTGATGATAGTTGAATACTATTTTGTATCTCCCTTTTATTGTGTGTGATGTGAAAATTTGTGGAATAAATGCCACCTTAGGTTTTCGTTTCGTCCCATGACTCCGCTTCGAAATTATGAATTATTCCGATTTCGTGGTATTTCAAAACTGCAGATTATTATGACTAAATTAAACGAAAACTAGCAATAATTTTTCAAGTACAAACTGCTGTGCAACTTCACGTACACGAACTGTAGAGAAATGATACATGCTGGCATATAGTAATATACAGAAAAATACATCAAAACATTCGATTTCCATTCTGATCAAGAAAAACACATTTTTATAATTATGTTTGTCTGTCTGTCCATGAGCACGATAAACGAAAAGCGAGTTCAAATAAATGTGTAGAAATTCGGTATACGGACTTTAGAGCGTATTTTTAGATTTCTCTTAAATTTAGAATGAAATCTGTTGAGAGTTTATCTGTCAAGATGTCTAAGTGTATGGTAGCTTCGAAACGTAAAGAACTCAATTAATAAAGTTTAGCAAACAAGTGTAAAATCTAAAATGTGGATTTTTATACAATTTAAAACTAAATCTGTCAAAGGATTAATTGTCTTTCTGTCTATACTTTCGCATGCATGTAAACGCAATGATTTAAATAAATGAAATTTATTATGTGAGCTTGTATGGAACTACACTTGCAGTCACCAATTTTGATTGCAAGTACAGTACAAATATTTAGTAAATTTTCTGGATTCAAGCCAACATCTATATTTTATAATTATTGTACACCAGTGAAATCCAAGGCATTCTCGGCTATATCAAAGATCAATAATTTCTGCTAATTAGAGAGGGATAAGTTAAGATAATGAGTGGAGAAAATTAGAAGAGAGGAACAGTGAAGATTTTGTACTGAGCTTAACATGTAAATTTGCATGATGATGCATATTTCCGTCATACTGTTTTTTATTATTTTTATGACATATTTATATTAGGATTTTTTAAAGTTTTTTCCCTTTAATCTGGAGCATGAATTATATCATTCTGATTTCTTTCACACAAAAAAGGAATCATTCAAAGAAGAGTGAAAAATTTATTGACAAAAATATAAGTATACGTACTTAATTTTCTTTAAAATTTCATATTATTCTAAGTTGAAATTAAAATTTTATTATGTGAATAAAACCGTAATTTAAATATAACGCTTAGGTTTATTGATTACTAGCCGCCTTTGGCGACCAGCCGGTTCGCCAGTATTACCGCTCGCTACAATTTTCAATTAAATATTTTAAGTAACTGGTCTCTTAATAGATTTTCAAACAAAACATTTTTAATCTTCAAATTTTGATAGTCATACCAAACTTATACTGTTGTTTAGATCGTTTCGTTCAATTTACTATATATATTTTGTTGTCATTTCCGGTAAAACTTCAAATTTAATTTAAAGAGAAAATGATAAAATTGCAATTAATATAAAGATATTTTTTAATAAAACCAAGCGTTTTATTTTATTTATCATCTTTATTGTTATTTATTTATTATTATTATTATTGAATATGAGTATTGCAAACAGAATCGCTCGGTATTTAAGTCTTATGTGAACTACAAAATATTTTTCATAATTTATGCAATATCTCAAACAATAATTCAACAAAAACTTCTCAGATTCTGCGTACAATTCAGTTTTTAGTTTTGCTTTCAAAAGAATTGAAATGAAAACAATAATAATATTTTGTTCCGGCCTATGAATATATTTCGAAAATTATGAAGCCTAAATTTAATGCAGTAAGGTATCATATTCTGAGAAATATTCTGGACACACCAAATTTTAAATAAATGAATGAATGTTTCTATTTTCTACGATCAACTAAGACTTATTTATGACATTTTGAATGTTAAAAATTTAGAAAAACCAAAATTTTCATAATCTTAGACCAATTAATCTTGAGTAACCTGCGCGCTGATTGGCGTATTTTCTTTGAAGCGATCGATGGAAAATCTAAAATTATCCTTTTTTTATTGAATAGTGATATTCAAATTTTCATAAATCAGTCAGTTTAAGTGATTGATTTAGTTGATTGGAAATTAACTCTTTTTATTTAAAATATTAGTGTTTCAAGAACATTTTGTTATTCGTGATTTCCACAGCAGAAGTTTTATGTAAAATCAAAAATTCGTTATTTATTAGAGCATTTATTGAATCAAGTTACATAAAATATGATCATTTTCCATTTAGACCATTTTAGCAGATCTATGTCTTACTAAAGGTATACAAATTAGCTGTGTGGTCCTGATTTGAATGGATATCCTGTTCATATTAAACAAAAATTGCTTTAAAATAAAATTGATTTCTTGGATTAATAATATAGAGAGTGTAAAAGATCATAAAATAATTTTTCTTGAATTTATTTTTTAGAAAAAATAATATTTCATATTTGTTTCCTTTCCTACAGACACTTGCCGAAAATTATATTTTTGCAGATTTCATTTCCAAAAAGATTTAATTTATTTTTAGTTGGAGTTTTAATCAATGTGATGGCAACACTTTGAAAAAAGCTAATTTTTTCCCATGAATGCGAAACGTGCTCATGCAGCTTAAATTTTATTTTTATTTTGTACGAAAAAAATTGTTGAAAAATATAGTTAAAATATTTATTTAAAAATTCATTAAAAATAGAAATTTAATTTTAAGGTTAAAACATTGGTATCAGGTAAAAGATAAGTTTTTGATCTTTAACTTCATGTAAAAATCTTTTTTGTGCGGTAATATTTTCGGAAGTTATAGCAGAATTACGCCAAAATTTCGCGTAATTTTTAAATAAGTAAAATTCTAATTATAAATTCGAAAAAATAACCCCCAGGTGCAGATTCCCGACCTCCAAGGTATACACGTGCCAAATTTGGTAGCTGTAGGTTGAATTGTCTGGCCTGTAGAGCGCCAACACACACACACACACACATTGAGCTTTATTATAAGTATAGATTGGAGCTTTAATCAATGTGAGGGCAACACTTTGGAAAAAGCTAATTTTTTCCCGTGAATGCGAAGCGTGCTCGTGCAGCTAAATTTTATTTTTATTTTGTACGAAAAAAATTGTTGAAAAATATAGCTAAAATATTTATTTAAAAATTCATTAAAAATAGAAATTTAATTTTACGGTTAAAGCATTGGTATCATTTAAAAGATAAATTTTTGATTTTTAGCTTCATGTAAAAATATTTTTTGTGCGGCAATATTTTTGGAAGTTATAGCAGAAACACGTCAAAATTTCGCTTAATTTTTAAATATATAAAATTCTAATTAAAAATTCGAAAAAAAAAACCCAGGTGCACATTCCCGCCCTCCAAGGTATACACGTGCCAAATTTGGTAGCTGTAGGTTGAATTGTCTTGCCTGTAGAGCGCCAACACACACATACACACATACACACACACACACACACATTGAGCTTTATTATAAGTATAGATAGATATAAAAAAGAATACTTATTATAAAACTGATATGGTTTCTTAAAAAATTAAAACAATTTGAAAATATAAAATATAAATCAAGTAAAAGACAAGTCATTTTGAGAAAAATAATTAAATATGCAAATTTTTTCAGGGTCCATTTATTACATTTATTATTTAATAATATGCTCCATGATGCTATTATATAGGAATGCTACTTCTAGAGGAATTATATTTTTGGACCATTTTTTCTCCCCTCATCTAAAATCTCATTACCTCTTTCCAAACTTTCTATAAAATCACGAAGCAGACTGAAGTATATTCATTAACAATAGTTCAATACTTAATATTTAAACAAATACATTTAGGGCATCATCTTTCTTTTCAACAACTTTCTTGAAGGCCTTCCAAAAATCAGTATCCGAGTTAGCGATTTACTTAAATTTCCTAAGGCGTCTCGTATTTCAATTTCGATAATGCATCCCTAGCGAACCTTTTACGACTCCAATTCTAATATATCTAATGCCCAGTCCATCCAAAGACTCTTTCACCATGCTCAAGACATTGACCTGCGAGCATAAATCTTCCCATCTTTTACAACACCCATGTTCGACATTTATTGATATGTATTTTGACGCCTATCAGCTCAGACAATAAACTCGTTAAACCGAACAAACTCCGTTCATAATCCGATTCGTAAGGTTAACTACCTCGAGGCATTATCACAAAGGGAAAGTTCAAGAGGTCGCTCGCGTTTCAGGTTTCTGCTCTGCTCTTGTATTTTAATCGTCTGACACCCCCCTCCCATACATTAAAGGCACACTTTACGCCTTCTAAATCTGTCTCGAACGGCCCACTGATTGACAGTAACAGGTGGATTGCGCAAAAAAGAGGTTTTGAATATTATATCGGAGCTGCCAGTATTCATCTCCATGCTTTTGAAGATTCAACAACCTTGACCTGTAGGAAGGTTTTCGACCTTAGATTGTAGATTAGTTTTCCTCGTTCAACGTATGGAAGTCACTTTGAAGAAGAGATGCTTATGGAAGGATTTTTGTTTTATGTTCTGCTAAAAGAAGAGCATCTTTTAGTTTTATTTGCGGCTGGGAGCCAATATTTGGAGGATGAAGGGAATATATACGTTAGGGCAGGATTTCTAAACAATGGAACAAAGAGTGAGTCATAGTTAGAATAGAGGATGGAGTCACTGAGATACTGCAATTGACAGAAGTGAGACCCCCCATGTCTTAGTAAGTATGCTATTTAAAGACTTAGAGGCAGTTGAGGATAAAGCACCGTTTGTCCAGGCTAACTTCAAAGTCCCCAAAACATAAAAAAATACAATAAAATGTTTAATAAAATTTTCGTAATTTAATTTTTAATATTTTAAATTACACCAGTGACCTAGCGATAAAAAGTGTTCTCTTGCTGTGAGCAGTGTCGTAGAACTAATTGGAGATCAAATACAATTTATCTCAGACAAGAGTGTTATTTTCGCTATTTTTTAAATAATTTCTTATGTATCTAACCTACGATTTACATTCCAAAAGTTTTGGTCAATAACATAGACAAGGTCGCGCTGACTTCGATTCATTCGGCAAATCGGTCCTAAGTTGCACGCGCAGGACTTACTGAATGTAAATGCTGTGTATAAGACACAACTGGTTTAATTTTATGGGATATTTGATAGGTAATTACACCCTGATGTAGTGATTCTGGTAGATGTTCTAAAGCATTATTATCACTCTCTAAAACATAACATCAATAACATATATTTGTAGTTCCAGCTCGATCATCATACTACGGGCGGCTATACCCGTGATATTTATGATTGGTCCTATCATCGTACTACGGTTTTTGCACGTAGTTGTAGGTTAAGGGGTTAAAGACTTAGAGGCCATTTGTCTAGGCTAACACCGAAGCCCGGAAAACGTAACAAATTGCAATAAAGTTTTTAATAAAATTTTTCGTAACTTAATTTTTAATATTTCAAATTACACCAGTGGCTTAGCGATAAAAAGTGTTTCCTTATTGTAAGCAATATTGTAGCCCAGAAAACATAATATTTTTTTTTAATTTCGTAATTTATCAATTAGCGTAAGGTCCTTAGCGAAAGAAAATGGTCGCTTATTATAATATGTGACTTAGAGCATTTTCAAGATCAAACACTGCTTGTCCAGGACAAGGTCATTAACTTCGCGGTTTTTAACGAATGTCAGTGCGGTTCAACAAATGTAATTTTTTTAAAAAATATTTGTATAGTAAGATTTAATACTTGAAATTACATCAGTGACCTAGCTAGGAAAAGTGTTCTATTATCATGCGCAGGTTCTTAGAATTAACTCCAAATGAAGCACCATCTACACCAAGATAAGAGAGTTATTTTCTCATCTCTTAAAAATATTTTAACACCCCAGCAAATATAATAAAATAGTTTTTATATCATAGCTTAATTTTTAATATTTCAAATTACATAAATAACATAACCTGGGAAATCGATCCCTTTTTGTTGAGCAGTGTCGAAGTGTTAACTGGGAATCAAGCATCATTTGTCCGAAACAAGAGTGTTATTTATGCTCCTCTGAAAAAATATTTTAACATCCCAGCAAATATAATAAAATATTTTTTATATCAGAACTTAATTTTTAATATTTCAAATTACGTAAATAACATAACTAGGGAAATCTATCCCTTATCGTGAGCAGTGTCTAAGTATTAACTGGGGATTAAGCATCTGCTCTGAAAAAAAATTATTATCCCAGAAAATATAATAAAATATTTAAAATAATAAATGGCATAGTGAGTGAAAATAGTTTTCTATCATGATCAAAGGCGTAGAGTTAAGGATTAATCAACATTTGTGTAGAGCTAAGCTGTTAATCTCGAGGCTCATAACAAATGTCTTTGAGTCCCATGACAGAATATAACAACATTTGTAATACAAATTTTAGTAACTTAATTTTCAATATTCGAAGTTACACCAGTGGCGTAGAGAGATAAAGTAGTATCTTAACGTGATCAACGTCTTAGCAAATGTAAAACGTGCCAAGGGAAATGGCTTTAATTAGAAATGACTTTGAAAAGGCAGAACTATACAAAGGATTTACTTCCACGGCACAGGGATCATCTGTACATCTTTGGCTGTTTTCTCACTATGCCGCTAAAATACACATAATAATTAGTAGAGCATCCATAGTCACAGAATAGGTAATCATTAAATATAGAATTAATGTATACTCAAACATTAATTGGGTAATCGAGATCCAATATTGTTCAGACTAGAAAGTAAAATTCAGTAAATTGGGATGTGTGAATTTACGAAAGTCTGGTTTCA
>JAPMOR010039215.1:26384-43414 GCA_026543865.1 Argiope aurantia | reverse complement strand
GTTCCACTATAACAAATGGTTGCTTGTAAAATCTTGTTTCTGCGATTATTTATTTATTAGTTTCCTATTTTCTTTTACTAAATTCTTAGATTTCTTCCAATTTTTCAGAACAAAGGCAACTTTTAAGAATCTTTTGTTATTTCGAATTTTCCAATTAAATTGAAAAATATTCCACAAACATGGATTTCGCAGAAAAAAAGTTATATCAAAATACAACAAAACTGTTATTGTTCATGAACATCTGGCTTCCGAACAGATAAATACATGTTTATTTAACGTAAAATAAATGCAAAAAGGACACGACGGACCTTTACTTAACATACAAAATAAATACAAAGCTTTTCAGAACACTCTCGAACAAAGCTATTAAACAAAAGACCTTGTCAACTTGTCTACTTCCAAATTTTCTACCGGAGATTACGGCGACAGCGTCAAGCCGCACGAAAGTTATGCTTGTCTTGAACCACCTGTTCCTAACTGTCAACAATTACAGAACTAACCTTGCTTATCTATCAACACGACGTCAGTTGTCATTTTTCCGCTCGCGCAGCTAATGTTACTTCCCGTGAATTCCGTTCTTGAATAATGGGTTCATGGAACAAAATAATCCACCCCCAACTTTTCGGATTTCACAGCGGTTTTCTTTGATTTTCTACCGACCACGATTTCTGGAAGTGGAAAACGCACACGTGCCACTCAAAGACGCCGCCTTTTGAAATGATTTCAAAGAGTTGTGCTTTCCTGTCTTTCTTTCCTTTTCTTTTTTTTTTCTTCTTTTAAACCTTCTTTGTATGATTTTTCTCTCTTTTTTTTTTTTTTTTTGTGAAATAAAACAGTGATGTAATTCATTCTCTAGATACAAGGAAAATGTCTTTAAAAAAATCCTAATGTAAATATATAATATAGACTAATTAAAATACAGTATGATGGAAATATCCATCATCATGCAAATTTACATGTTTAGCTCAGAACAAAATAAATATATATATATATATATTTGCATCATTTTTATTCCTGATGATAATTAAAATTTCGTTTCTTTTTTTCTTTTAACCATTCTTTGAATGATTTGTGTGTGTGTGTGTGCGTGTGCGTGTGTGCGTGTGTGCGTGCGTGTGTGCGTGTGCGTGTGCGTGTGCGTGTGTGTGTGAGAGAAATAAATCAGGGTGATATAATTCATTCTCTAGATTGAAGGAAAAATATTTTTAAAAAAACCTAGTATAAATATATAATAAAAATTAATTTAAAAAAACCATATAATGGAAAAATCTATCATAGAGCAGATTTGCACGTTAAACTCAGAGCAAAATAAATAAAAAATAATATATCTTTATGTCATTTTTATTCCTGATGATAATTTTAAAAAAAATAATTTTCTTATTTAGACACAAATTAATTCTACATTTACTGCATGAGATTGTAGAATACCCTTTGCATTTAGGGATTTGCACCTGAGTGATCCACCTACTTTTGGCCAATCTTCAGTGTCCCTCTTATCTAAATTTCTCTACAAATATAACATAAAATAAGCATATAGTAAAAAACATTTTTGTTATACATTAGAAGTGAAACAACTGCATAATGATGTAAGTTTCTGACACATGGTTTTGGGAAGATTAATTGGGATATTAGATACAAATTGCACAGAAAATAACAGAAAAATAAAAAATAAAACCTCCCCCCTCCCCACTCGTTATCTGTTTTATTAGCAAAAAAAAAAAAAACTCAAATTAGTTACAAAAAGTAAACAAGAAATCGCACGTTTCTTCCAACTACAACAAACAATGGAATGACAAGTTCTAACCCGTCATAATGATTGCGACATTTGATTTTTTTGTGAGCCACTTACCTTATTAAGCAAAAGTCGTGAAAAAAGTTGCCAGCATTAGTCAATTACAGTATTTTGAGTGCTTTTTTTTTTTTTTTTTGCTCATTATATGTTATGATGGAAATTTCCATCATTATGCAAAGAAGGGTTAAATTTCAATTTCCTTCTGTTAATATCAACGATTTCTGCTTTCGTCTTAATAATCTTTGACATTTTCTGATTGCTAAATTAGTTTCAAATAACATTAGTTTAAACGGTTTTCATTTCAAATTTGATTTTATAGCATAAAAAGCCAAAAGAAAGTATTTTAATTGCCAAATTTTTTTTACATATCTTCGTTGTAGATGTAACTGAGTTCAAAGAAACCATTTTTCCAAATTATGCCTGTCTGTGAACATAGTACTACAATAATGCATTGAGCTACATGCATGAAATCTGGAATGTAATTCTACCCAAACATTTTTTTTATCGATTTAAATTTTGTTTATATAGAAACAGCTTTTAAATAAAAACTAGGCGCCTAGAATAATGAGTCCTTAGGTTGTTGTACAATTAATATAAAATGCATTTTTTTTAAATTTCAGCGTATTTGATATAATTTCAAAATATGAATTCAACTGAATGAATATGAACAAATTATAGTGGGTATAAATTAAAACATATACTATTAAATAAAATCTTTCCACTGACTGAATGAAGCTTTTAACATGGCTGGCAGCATTTATAATAATATTTTGCAAATCCATTAATTATCGAAGTGTTGAATTAAATGCAGCTATAAAATTATTGACTGAAGCAGTTTGAAACGCTCATATATCGATATATTTGTATTTGCCTATTGCCAGTGCATAGTAAATAATTGTATTGTTATTATTGTAGAAATTGCATTAGAAAAACTTTTAGCTGCAAATCGCTTTCAATAGAATTGGTTTAACTATTATGCGTAAAAAGGAAATTTAAAATAAAATCTAAAAGCAATTTTAAAAAAAATAGTTATAAAAATATAAATCTTTTAATGGAAAATAAATATTTTAATTCAAAGTTTACTACAATATTGATTTGTTGCTGTTATGTTGTTGTTACTTACGGCACTTTTACAAGCCCGCTGACGAACTATATTGATTTGTGAGTTAGTCGGACAACCATGAAAAACCAAAAAAATTGAAGTCTACTAATCTGCCAGCGAATTTAAATGTATAAAGGGGGAAAAATTTGAGAGTAACATTCTGGAATTCAAATGATACTGATTTTAATTTGAATAAATTCTAGTACATGACCCCTTGCAAAGATAAAGAAATCACAAAATTAAATTACACTGCTAAAAACAGAGCAAAAGTTGAATGAAACAGACTAGAGCATTAGAAGTTGAATCTTTGGGTACAGGGTCATATTATTAAACAAGCTAAATAAGCAACTACTTAGAATTCCCAAAACTTTGGATGTTCCCTAAACCTCGAAATTTTTTGTGGTATTTTTTGAGGTGATTTGATTTTGTGCATTCATTTAGTTCAGGAATGTTGGGGAATTCGAATTTATTCACTTCAATTTAAATACCGCTTAAATTTCATTACATTATTCTAAAATCTTTTTTTAACAACTACTTTTTACCAGCTTTCTGTGATGTTTTTATCATCCAAAAATAATAGTGAGTTAAATTTAAAAGAAAAAAAAAACTGATTCTATAATTAAATATAAATTAAATTAATATTTTTTAAAAAAATATTTTTATATATAAGAAAAAATTATTATATATTATATATAAAAAATTATTATATATTATATATAAAAAAATTATTATATATTATATATAAGAAATAATTTTTTTAAAAATTATTTCTTATATAAAATTGGTTTTAAATTTTAATCTTGATTTTATTCTCGAGATACTGAAATAATTGTCTTAAAAGTGATTCACGTTAAATATTTTATGTCGAACATTTATTAAAAACATTACTTACATTAAAATGAAAAAGAAATAGATTTTGGAAATTAAGGAGAGGCAAAATCGGCCTCTAAGATCTTATTCCAGCTATACCAAACACATTTTTTTATTTATTTGATAATTGGATAGTATATAAAAGAAATTTTATTAAGATCAAAACTAATAAATAAAAAGTGAGGGGAAAGTGAGAATGCAATTAGTTTTCCTTAAAAATTCATTAGCAGGGACCTAGATTTAACAAGATATAAAGTGACCAAATGTTTTTAATTCATCTTATTAAATTTAGTATATAATTTTATAATAGCACATTTAGTAATTGTAATTTCTCGTATAATTTATGACAAATTATGCATTATTTGCATCACGTATTATGCATTAAGCGATTTATTTATGATATAATGATATAGATGGTAATAGGAAATGGAAATTTCGTATTATCAACAAGAGCAACACAAATTTAAGCTTGGCACCATGTTTAGTGACTGGAACAAATATTAACACTTTTATAGTCATTACTCGTACTATCTATACCATAAAATGTATTACTTGAAGTAAATTATTTATGACATAATGATATAGATGATTTCCGGAGATTGACGAAATATTTTAGATTTTATCTGTCAAGTAGGCTACCGAACCTGAGTTTAACAAAACATTTAATGTTCCAAACAAATCCTAACTCTTCTTGTTGTCATTTTTAGTATTATTTATGTCATAAAATGTATTATTTGAAATGAATTATTTATAACATAATGATACAGATGATTTTCATAGATTGACAAGACACTGGACATTTCATATTTCAAATAAGATACCGAAACATGAATTTATTAAGAGATCGAAACAAATCTTAACTCTTTTTATATTCATTTTTCATATAATTTATGACATAAAATGTATTACTTGACGAGAATTATTTATGACATAATGATGCCGATAATTTTGGGATATATGCTAAAATGTTTTACTTTACAAGGCATTGTATATTTGACATATCAACGCTACCAAAACCTGCGTTTGTTAAGTGATCGAAATAAATCTTAACTCTTCTTGTAGTCATTTAACATACTATTTATGACATAAAGTACTTGATGTGAATTATTTATGACCTAATCATACAGATGACTTTGGGAGATTGATAGGACTTTGAACATTTCATATATCAGCTTAGCATGATATTTAGTGACGGAAACAAATCTTAACTATTCTTATAGTCATATCTCCTACTATCTATAACAGAAAATGTATTACTTGAAGTAAATTATTTATGACATAATGATATAAATGATTTTGGGTTATTGACAAAACGTTATAGATTTTATATGTCAGCGAGGCTAACGCACCCCGAGTTAACAAAAAAAAAAAAAAAAAAAAAAAAGGTGATCCAAACAAATCTTAATTCTTCTTGTAATCATTTCTAGTATTATTTATGGCATAAAATATATTATTTGAAATGAGTCATTTCACACACTATTTATGACATAAAATACTTGATGTGAATAATTAATGACATTATGATGCAAATAACTTTGGGTGATTAACAAGACATTGTATATTTCACATATCAACACTAGCGAAACCTGAGTTTATATAGTGATAGAAACAAACCTTAACTCTTCTTGTAGTCATTTCACCTACTATTTATGACATAAAATACCTGATGTGAATTATTTATGACATAAGATACAGATGACTTTGGGAGATTGACAGGACTTTGGACATTTCATATATCAACAAGGCTACTGAAACCTGAGCTTAACAAGTCATTTAATCGTTGAAATAAATCCCGCCCCTCTTTCCTTATGGCATGTGTCATAACTCATTTGAACATTTCCCCACAGGCCTCGAACACATGTTGGAGACGATGCGTTCCGAAGAGTGGGGTAAACTTTCATTAGGTTTCAGCCAAGACGACCCTGGGGGGGAAAGTAAAAGGCAAACGCACCAACAAAAAAAAAAAAGAAAAAAAAAAAAAAAGAGAAAGCAAAAAAGGAAGAAAACCTCGATGTTCCACCCCACTTGCCTCTGGAGGCACTACGTGATTCTAGTAGAATCGCTTGGGAAGAAGGTGATGACCTTTTCCTGCTGTGCTCTAGGTTCCGAGACTCCTTGCCGCCAGTGGAAGAAGACTTGCTGCACACGATTGACTTCTCCGGCCAACCCCCAAATCAAGTTGGAAGGTGGGAATGATAGAAAAAAGAAAAAGTAAAGCAAAAAGAAGAAGCCCTCTGTTGTACCATCCTCTGAGAATCTGAAGAGGGTAGACGAAACTGGATTCGTAAACAAGGAGAGGAGTTTTGTTTTCGATTTGGGTTAATTTGCTTCTCCGATAGCATGAACAAGTAGCTGGACGGCTTTCCCCCCCCCCTTCGCTCTCTGTGTATGTGTATGTTTTTTTTTGTTTTTTTTAACGAAGAATCCATCCTTCCGTATACATAGGCATGGGAGGTTCTGACACAAGTTTGAGTGAGGCGTTTTTTGGCGATTCTGCTCCTACTGAAATCAGTAGCGAGGGTTGGACAAGGTGTGTAGAGATGCCTCAGGTACCGATCCTTGGAGATGCTGCTAAGTGAATATTTCCATTATTATTTTGCACTTACACATCTAAAAATAGAAGAATGGAGATTAAATAATAAACTCTAAGAGCTATTTGAATTTAATATGCCACTGCCAGGCATCTTGTCAGGTATTAACGTATTAAAATGAAAAAGAAAATATTTGAAGGTAAAGAACGTAAACATTCAAACGATTTGAGTAGTATGAAACTTGGAACATTAGAGTTCAAGATACAAGGGCGTAAATTTAAATTTCTTTTTTAAGTGGCCAAATCGCAAATATTTTCTTTTCCAGTTCTTCAGTATAAGTATGATTTTTTTTAAATGTCTGGCTATATATCTTTTCTTTCTTTCTTTCTTTTTTTCTTTAACTGTTCTATGTTCCAAGGCTTTTTAGATCTTAAATCTTGTTAGACACGAAATGTCCTGGCTTGTTTTTTAAAGATTTTTTTTTCAATTCAATTTCAATTTTTTCAATTACTGAATTCAAACATTCAGTTTATATCTTCTTTCTTAAATGATGGACTAGCCAGCAATTTTTCCAAGTTTTTTTTTATTTGACAAAATTATCCATATTTTTCATTTTTTTTTAATTTTTAAAATCTATTTTTTATTTTACTTTTTATTTTACTATTTTTTAAAATTGGAATTGAACATCGAATGTTTTCTATAAATGTAAAATGAAAATAATAATAATAATAATAAATTTTGAGACTTTGAAAGATTTTTCAAGAAGTATATTGAAATGTTCACCAGATTTTGATCAAATGGATCGCGAAAATCATGAAAGTTTCAAATCTTAAAGCTTTTAATTCTGAGATACTTCTTTAATTGGGCTAGATTCGGATTTCGGGCCACTCAGTAAGATGTAAATTACATCAGAAATATCACCAAAATTGATAGATTTCTTTGACTACATAAAAATTACAGCATTTGGATTTAAATAAAACAATTCTAATTTTAAGAATCAGTACACCTCACATTTAAAACAATTCAAAAAATTGTGTCTAACCATACGATCGGCGCAGTATAGCCTGCCTTTGGCTCTTGCGCCATTAAACCCGAATAAACCAACCAACCAACCATCAAAAAATTGTGTTTTGAAATTAAATTGTTAAAATTTGCTTTAGCTTCATCAATAACATCGACGCACTTTTTGTAAAATATTTTGATATAAATTCAAAGGAAAGATTACAGTTAACCCAGATTCAATATAAATTCCTGTGAATATAAAAAAATGAACAAACTGAATCAAACAAATAAATTTTACAAAAAATTTGATTACGTGTTTCCATATTAAAATGCAATTTATTATGCGCTTCTGTTCGTAAGATATAATAATTTAATTCACGGAACGGATCTTAGTTCTGAAAAAGTTTAAAGTATTGCCGTATTAAATAAATATAAAGAAAGAGAATAAAAAAATTAAAATTAAATCTATGATCTCAAATTTCAAGTTATCATGCGAGAACATTATTATTTTTTAAATCATTATTTTTTTTACTTAAGTCATTAACCAGTTTAAACCGGTTTGAAATAATCACGGGACTTCTCTGTCGGCCTCTCTCCCCCTCTCTCTCTCTGTCTCTTTCTCTTTCTTTCTTTATATATATCTCCCTCTCTTTTATATATATATATATATATATATATGTATAATTTTTTAAACTTTCATTTTTAATTTTTCTAGCTGGCAAACAAAGTTTTGGAGCTCGACTGATTTTGAGATGAAATAACAGCTATGATGTCATAGTTCTACGTCAACCTTTTAAAAATGCATCTGCTGTCTAAGAAGCATACGTAATAATAAAGCAATACTGGTAAAAGCAGGTCAACTGTTTAAAAACGCATATGCTTTCAAAAAAAGCATACATAATAATAATGCAATACTGGTAAAAGCAGGTGACGAAATATATGCTATTAAAAGATGGTGATAAAAATATTCATTTATGCTTTATTCATTGCTTACGCGATTTAGAACTTCAAAACCCTCTAACCAAAAAAAGACATCATGTTCTCTCATGATAATAAAGAAATATTGAGGTAAATAAATTATTAATAATAAAGACGTAAATAAATAATAATTTAATAAATATTAAAATAGTGCGGTAACGGGAAAAAAAAGAGTACAAAATTTCAAATTCTGGACCACAAGAAAGTGAGCGACAAATAGATAGCAAAATTCATCTCCACGTATATGAAATATTAAGATTTGAATGATTTTTTTCTTTTTTTTTTTCAAAATATTAAGAAATTGATGACGCAATGTTACATAAATTGTGTAAAACGCTATCAGTTATCAGTTTCTACTTCCAACTCACTTTTTTTTCTTCTGCTGAGATTAAAAAATTCGAAACGCAGTGTTATGTAAATTGTGTAACATGCTGCCAGTTATCAGTTCTATTTCTAGACGAGAAAACTGTACTCGAAAACAGCTGAAAAAACAATTATCGAAAGCACACTTTTAGTAGTGCGTCTGCAAAACTAAAAATACAATTTTTTTCATCCACCTGTCGAAAAGAATCTTTTTTATGAAAAGTAAGCAACTTATTTTAAGTGCAATTAAAGATGCGATTAAAAGATGATGATGAAAATTGACGTTTAGGCTTTATTCATTGCCTACTCGATTTCGATCTACAAAACCCCCAAACCAAAACAACATCATGTCTCACATGATAAAAATCGAAAGAGGCATAAAATATTAGATTAATTTGTATAACGACTATTTTCGGGCGTTTTTGATCAATGATAAAAACAAAAAATCGTTTGGTTGGTGCAATTTTAATATTTATTTATTTAGTTTTCAATAATTACTTTTTCAGAACTATCTCACTATCGTTTGATATTAGAAAGGTTTTATCTTTATAAAATATTTTTTATTAATTATTATTATTTTAAAAGCAAAATTTAAAAGTGCCATAACATATTAGATTAATTTATATGACGCATTTTATCTGATATTTTTGATGAATGATAAAAAAAATCGTTTAGTTCGAAACAGTTTCATTTTTTTTTCAATAACTACTTCTTCAGGCTTTCTCACTATCGTTTGATATTAGAAAGTTTTTTTTTTATTAATTCTTATTTTTTATTAATTTTTGATATTTTAACAACTAAATTTAAAAAAAGGCATAACATATTAGATTAATTTATATAACGCCTCTTTTCGGATATTTTTGATGAAATATAAAAAAAATCGTTTAATTTGAAACAGTTTTATTTTTTTAAATATCTACTTTTTAAAACTGTCTCACTATCATTTAATATTAGATATTATTTTTTATAAATTGCAAATATTTTGGAATATATGAAAGAAATTGGGTCTTTCCCAAAAAAATTGTTCTTATTCTTTTGTTCGTAGAATTAGTACATCTAAAAATCAGAATAAGTATGATCATTTATAATAAAGATTTACCCTGAAAAATTTCCAAATGTGTATGAAGAAAGAATTGCAGTTTTTCCAAATATTTTGAAAGTAATAATGATTTTAAAATACAATCTATCAACTCTAAAAAATATTATTCAATCCCTAAAATACTTAGTTTCAGTTCAAAATGAAATTGTTAATAGTGCTTCGATTTTTTTTAAAACGTGATAATTATAACATTTCTAGACATGTGATCTGTTTTGATAAATTGTATAATGGTCATGATCGAAATTTTTCCAGATCTGACTGCCTTTTACTCCTTTGCAATAAACAAATATTCATCAATTATGAGGTAAATTAACCAAGTAAAACACAATCATATATTGTCGCTTGGAATGGCGTGTTCGATATCTGCAATCGATTTATTGAATTTTTAGTATTTAATTCTGCAATTAAGTGATAATATTAGTGATTTAAAACAGAAAAATCACTTTGAAATGCTGAATTATTTCATGTGCTCATAGACGATGGTAAGCTGCGGATGAAGAGGTGGAGTACGTTTTTTTTAAATATATTTTTCAAAAAGCCAAATTATTCAGATAGACTTGGAATAATTGCACCGCATATAAAAACAAAATTGTCAAAATTCTATAAATTCTTATATTGTATTTAGACACATTTATTAAAAAATATTACACCAATCTGTATCCATAAGTCTAGAATTTTTCACATAGATTTAAAATAATTATGTATCCACAGTATATATTTTAAATAGAAAAATTATATGGAAAATTTTATATTTTTTACATGAATTTACATGAAAATGACTTGATCTCATGAAATATCCGAGTTATGTTTCTTTATAGTAATTGCATCAATAAATCTGAAAAATTAATAAAACAAAATTTTGAAAATTAGAAAATGCCTCATTTTTTTCAAGTAATTTTCCTATTAAAAAATTAATTTATTCTGAAAACATTAATTTAAAAAAATTAAATTAACCTGAAAAATTAATTAAAAATAATTTAGTTTGAAAACATTAAATTTTAAAAAATTAAATTAACCTGAAAAATTAATTAAAAAATTAATTTAGTCTGGAAAAATTAATTAAAAAAATTCATTTACTCTGAAAAAATTAATTTCGTTTGTAAAAATTTATTAAAAATTAATTTAGTCTGAAAAATTAATTTAAAAAATCAATTTAGTCTTGAAAAATTAATTTTTTATTCAAATTTATTTGATATTAAAAGATTATTAATAAAACTATTGTTAAAATATTTAAACAATTAATTTAACAATCATTCACACTTACAAAAAAATCTCCAGTAACATCGGAATCAAAACAATAAGAATCGATTTGCAGTTCATGATTCATTTTGACAAAACATCGTTTTTGCAAATGAAACTGTTCTTTGCTAAAACATTTCTGTTTCGCAAATCCTCCAGGCAACAAATATACTGATTAAATAAAATTAATAAAAGCTCTCAGAAACTTTCTCCAATAGTTTCTATTTATAGTATTTAGGATTTATTGTTTAGAATAATTATTCATGGAATCAAATGATTTATATGCAATAAAACTGCTTGAATACGATATAATTTATTATTTCAAGTAAAACTCGTTGTCAGTTTTGTGTAAATTTGTTATTCAAGAGAAAATAATGTAGCGTATTGGAATGAAATGTTTCACATTTCATTAAATACGGTCTGTGCTAATTTGAAATAAGAATATTTTGATAGAAACGAATAATTTCTATTTGTTTTATATCAATAATTGCCAGCTCATATTTTGGAATATTTTAAATCAAGGCGCTTGAAATATTTTTAATAAAGGCACAAATCCATTTATGTTCTAACAAGTCTTGCAAAAGTTCACTGTCAACGATTTTAAGCTTTGTAACACTGGATATGAAATTTTAAAAACATTTTTATCTGTTAACCCTTTAACGGGCACATGCCGTTTTCTTCAAAATTTACATTTTACACTATATAACTAGAGAAAAAAAACTCATTTATGACCAAAAAAGTGTATTTTTTTAAAAAAATTTGTTGTTGCGGCTGTTGTTTATAACGGGGTGATAACATATTCACCACCGTCCAATACAAGCAAGGACATTTTGCTGACTTATTCAATAGAAAAAATATGAAATACATAAAATACAAATAATTTGACAAATAAATATGCATTTTTTTGTAAAACTATTTATTATTAGCCTTTTCGAAATTTAAAAATTATTAATTACACATGAAATAAATGGTACAAAAAACCCAAATATAATGTAGATTACCAAATGCATTATTTTTAATTATTCTGGCGAAACAACATAAAACAAGGAGCCGCACACAATGGAATATTACATGTTGAACATGACATTTTTGTCCGTTTCTGGTTAGTTTTTGTTCTACAATGTTTGCAAAATACTTTAAGGCAGTAGTAAGATATTTAGCACCGCCTTAAAAAAGGGTTAAAGTGTAATTATTAGTTTCAAATGTAAACATAATTGATTCCGAATTATCGTTTGTTACTAGGAGGAATTTATTTTCATGGAAGTCATAATAAATAAAGATTGTTCGATAATTCTAAAGATAATTCTAAAAAGAAGAGAACATCAATAGAACGCTCACAGTCTGAGCGACAACACCATGCTTTTGCATAGATTATAAAATTGATGTACTTCCAAATGTTCAAAGACTAGAAATTTAATGAGAGCAACCACATCATCACAGCTGATACAATATCGATGAAACTTGAAACGTTTAAATTCGCCACCTGCTTAGTGTACATTTTGTAAGTTTAAATCTGTAAACTTGTAAACGTAATTTAAACAGACGAGAACAATTTCTAGAAATATGGAAGCCGTTGGAGACATGACGCAGTTTCATTTTGTTCACGATACTACCTTGAAACTTTTGTAGTACTTCAATGTTAATTTTTTAACGTCACAAATTAGTAATAATATAAATTTGCAGTTCTGAAAACATAAATTGAACATTGACGAACACTGACAGAAATGTGTGAATATTTGAAAAGTTTCTAAAACGAATTTTTAAATTTTTTTTTTATGGTTTGAATGGATTTTCAACTATGAATAGTCTGATTGAAAATCTTGACTGCAGCTGGGAGTTAACTCACTCAAATTTAAATCACCATCGTTATAAATTGATTAAAAGAAAAAAGAAACACTTCGTGTTATTCGTAACCAAACAGTCCGATTGATTCATTAAAAAAAATCAATCTGCTCTATTAAAAAAAATGGTAAAAAAAATTATAAAATATTGTAACGCATCCTAAATATTTTAATTCAAAACCTACCGGAGCTATTGACTCATTAAGATATGAAATATAGGGTGGTTTTAATTAAACTTCCTCTATAAACAGCGTTCTACAGCGCAAACGGATGAACGGATTGCAACGAAATTTGGTATATAGACTATACACAAGATGCACTCATCTAATTTCAAAAAAAAAAAAAAAAAAAAAAAAAAGAGTTTCAAAATGTCCACCAGAAGGCGTCTTTTTCCAGAAAAACATTAAATTTAACACAATAAACGACCAAAATGGAATACAGAAACAATGTTAATAATCCAGAACACGAATTATGAGTTATAAAATGAAGAGTCGGGAAAAGCTGGAAACTCCAGGACGCCTTATGTGCGAAGCATCACAACTGATCAGTTACGATCTGCTGTTGAACACACTGTCCATCGGCTTGGAATTTTGGAGGTGAATGAGGGTGGTCACATGGAGCCCTTTTCCCTACATCGTCCTGAACTCGATTAACAATTGCTCCTCTTGTAAAATTTCATCCTAATCTGTTCTTGTTTCTGCAAACTGATCTGCTTTTCTCAAACAGCGTACTGTTATTTTTTCCTAACCTTTACTTAATATGTTTCGATGACAAGGTGATCAAAAACTAGTCAATAAATGTTAATATTGCTCCTGTATTCCATTTTGATCGTTTATTGTGTTAAATTTAATGTTCTTTTTTTTTCGGAAAAAGCGTCCTCTGGCTAACATTTTGGAACTATTCTTTTTTTTTTCTCGAAATTCCGTGAGCGCATCTCGTGTATAGTTTATACACCGAATTTCGTCGCAATTCGTTCACCCGTTTCCGTTGTATGATGCTATTTACAGGGAAAGTTTAATTATAACCACCCTGTACTTTATTTCACATAGCATGACTCTGATTTCTTGAAACAATTAGGTATTTTATGCCAAGTTATATTCAGTTAGTCAACCAGTTGCTAAAAAAATGGATCACACTAATTTATAAATAAAATAATTCTTAATAGTAGTGTTTTGAATTTAAATTCGACTGTAAAGCTCAAATTATATGATCTTTGGATCAAACAACATCGTAAAAAAAATTATTCTAGAAAAACCAAAGAAAAGGCTTCAAAATTATGTAGTCTCTAGTCAGTTACCTAGTTTTTCTAGAATCAACCTACCATTTGGATGGTAAGCCGCTATGATTCATAAGCGTTATACATAGCTTTATGTACTTGCTAAAAACTGTCCAACGTTGCATAGTTTAGGTTTGCAGTACTGATAAATTTGTAATTCTCAAACTTTAACGTAGAAGTAAGAGATTTAAAAAAAACAATAGTTGAAAATAATGTTAATAAAATGAATAGCTGAAGAATATATCCTTTTTTTTTAAATGAAATGATTAAAAATCTGGAGTTGATGGAAATCTAGGTAAAAAGATATCTCATATTTTTTTCTCTGTTTTATGTAATTCTTCCTTCCGTTTCAAGGGATACAAAAAAATAACAAAAAAAAAGCCTTTTAAGAGACATTTATTGGAATTTCGACTAAAATTATTCTTCTACGTGTAATTTCGCTATTTCCGCTGCAATAAGTTTTATTTTTTTTATTTTTTCTGTTGCATATTCTTAGAAATGAAGACGCGAAAAAGGGATTATTTGTTTAATGAAATAACAACAAAAAAATAGAAACTTATATGCAGTCTTTTTTTTTATTTATTTATTCATTTTTTTCACACTGTAAACATTAGCATGTATTGTTTTGCGAATAAAGCATTCTATCGATTTATTTCTAAAAATTCATATGAAGATTTGTATTCTAAATTTTAAAATATATATACACATATAGTATTCTCTTTTTAAAAACAATTAATGCTATTCTTTCCTAGCGCGATATTTGCCTTTCGAAACTACTGTCATCAAATTTACAAAAAAAAAAAAAAAAAAAAAAAACTATTACTGAAGTAGCACAATAAAACTAATAACAGAATAATTCAGTTGCCATCTCCTGTCTCCGAATCGTTGACATCCTCAGAAACCCTGCGGTTACAGAACAACAGAACCAGCATTAACGGGACAAGAATAAGTTGGAATATTTTGCTCTTGTTTGTGCAGCTGCTTCTACTGGAATTATTTGAATTACAATCGTATCGTGTTGTGTGTGTTATACCAGCTCGCAAGATAATAATAAAGATAATAATGATCTTTCCAACCCAAAGAGAGTGGAAATTGAATATTTATTAAGAGAAATAGTGAAATTATGTCCGCGGGCATCGCGTCGTTTCCAATACTACACGCTTCAATAATTGCTGCAAAAGTTACCGAAAACAATGCAGAAAAGAGGTTTGAGAAAAATGTCAGCTTGTTACAACAATAGCCATGTTTGCTTTTCAGGTAGCATAGCAGATGTTTTGGATAATATCATCTGTATTTTCATACCGATTGTTTTTCTTGCTTTTGTCAGTTTGTTTGCTTGTGTAATTAAAAAGTTTGGTTATAGAGGTATGTGGATTCATGAATTTATTGTGTGAGAGATCTTGGTTTTAAAACTTTTCGTATTCCGAATTTATGAAAGGAAATAACAGACAATTTCTATTTATTTATATTTGCGTAAAATATGTCTTCAAGTATTTTTACTTCAGATGTATATTTGATTTCTAATTTATCTCTTCTAACTGTGGTATTGTGATTTTATAAAACCCTCAATCAATACATTTTGGTAAAATTGAGAACTTTTATGATGAGTTAAAAGATGCGTAGTTTTTTGATACATAGTCTGAGTAATTCCAGAATAAACTTTCCAAATGCATACTTTTATAATCAAATTTATTGTTTCTGCTTAAACAATTCATACTCTTGTTTATTAATGATTTGAGTTGGAAAAAAATTTACTCCATTATAATCAAAGAAATTATTAGACAAATGTGATTTAAAATATAACTCATACTGAGTTTGAAGTTGCGAAAATTTTGTTTTTAAATTTTTGATTAGTTGTATTCCTTGAAATAAATTCATCTGTGGATTAACCCTTTAACTGTTTTATTTTCTTTACTATTTAATAAGATGGTACCGACTATTTTGAGAATATTTTGAATCAAATGGAAATCCATTGCATATTTGACTTATCTATGTATTCGAAGTAATTTTAATACTGAATTATAATTGTAATGAATGGTTTATTTTTTTCTTACAACTATAAAAAGTCGATAAATCGATGCACGTATGGCACTCGGGCAAAACAGTTAAGAATAGTTAAGTTGAAAGTTATTTTCTTACAAATACAGCTGTCTGGATCCTACGATTCTCAACTCTTTATTTTTTGACCAGTCTCTTAGTTTTTGAGAACTCCTTTTGTTAAACTTTCCCTCTTATTCGATCCTTCCTTATTATGAAATATTTATTATTTATATTAAAGATCAAAGTTATCTTTAATCAAACAACTCATGTTCACTTAATAAAATTGACATTTGTAAGATTTATTTTTATTTTACATTTTACTTTCTTATATACGTAGAGAAAGCATTGTAATTACCAAAACATTTGAATTCGAGATTTTACGTTTCACACTTTCTTGAGTTTCGAAAGAACATTTTTGGAATCATGTCTGTCCATCCGTTTGTGAACCCGATAAGTTTCTCTGTACGCGGCCAACTGGAACAGAGCGGATGTCCTTTTCTTCACTGGACGCGGCCGACATACCTCCACAGATTCCATCTGGCCAACTTTCCTTGCTGTAGCTG
The DNA here is from genome assembly GCA_026543865.1 of Argiope aurantia. Lineage (NCBI taxonomy): Eukaryota > Metazoa > Arthropoda > Arachnida > Araneae > Araneidae > Argiope > Argiope aurantia. The sequence goes on along the minus strand of JAPMOR010039215.1, from coordinate 26,718 downwards.
TGGAGAAATAGATTGCTTAATAGATGCTTAATGGCTCTCTCATGACACATGAGAAAGCCAGAAACAAGACTCGAGGAAGAATGGTACAGGAGAGTTGCTTCAAATACCTTTTCATGCGGCAAGATTCATTCCATAGGAAATCATATTCATAAATACCAAGATCTCTTCAAGATCACACTATAACTGAGGCCAAAATACCACTTTTCAAAATCAATTAAATTATTCATTCAAAAGTGCTCAAAAGTATGACATGGAATTCTGTTGGAGTTAAACGCCTTCCTAAGGATGTGTCATGAAACTGTAGGAGTTAATTATCCTCTTGATAGTACGGCAT
>JAPMOR010039215.1:0-22593 GCA_026543865.1 Argiope aurantia | reverse complement strand
CTAATTTCTTATTACAGTGTAGACGTTTCTTTCAATCTTCTTATTTTTTTCCCAAGTTTTTCCCAATTTTTCAGCTTTTTCATCGTATGTCTTTACCACCGATTTCCTTCCCTAGGGTTCCCAGCAAATAGCAAAAGTTTCCGTGTCGTTCCCTACATCCGCGCTTTCAAATACAGAAGGGAAAAAAAAAAAGAATCTGAAAAATAATACCACGATTCCATTCTTTTTTTCCTCTTTCTCAGATTTATGACTTCTGTTAAAACATCTGGGACATCTTTATTACAAGAAAAACATAACACCGTTTTCTTCTACTATGGTCAGAGGAGAATTTTGTCAAAATGGATGGTCGTTGCATTTAAGTGAGCTTAGAAAAATCCACCCTAATTGAAATGGATATCTTGGAGGATGGAATTATGTAGGACTCAAATAAAAGGATTAATGGGATGGTATTAGCATAATTATTTATGTTTCAAAACATGACTCGAAATAAAAGATATAATAATTATAAAATGGATTAATATTTTTGTTTAAATTTTTTTTGCGTGTGGGGCATATTTTATATTTATGGGGCATGAATTATTTTTAGTTTATTCAAGCGATTTATTTTATGTCTTAAACATTACTTTTTATTACGTTCATAGAAAAATTAATTAAAGTGTTGTTTTGATTAAAATTTCTTATTTATTTAGGAATATCTAAGAATGTTTTTAGTTCAGATGAAAAACATTATTGCTTAAATCATAAAATTTTTTGAATTGAAATTTTTTTTATCTTGTATTTTTTAATGAGAAAATGTTAATTATTTTGTAAGAGTTTTTAACATAGAGATTTGCTTGGAATTATCAAATTCATCTTTTAAACAATATAAATGGGATTGAAAGAATAACAACTTCTTGAAAACACACACACACATCTTTATTTTGGAGACACAACACCGAGCAACACACAACACCGAACGACACAGTAAGAAATGAGGGAAAAGCTCTTGAACATTTTATTCCTGGTCTTATATAACCTTAAATATTGATAGGGAAAATATTTTTCCATAGTGCTTATATATAATGAGATTTCGATATGGATTTTCGCTACACTCGCAGACCTGCCTTGTCTGCGAGTGTAGCGAACAGGAAAGGAAATACATGGAGGAAACACAAGGCAGGAAACACATGGATCTTTTAAAAAAAATGTGTTTATTGGAAATTTTTCTAGCTCTTCACGCGGAGTGTGGGAAAGTTAGACTTTTAGCCGATTCAAAAATTTTACAAAACTTCTCTTGAAGTAATTAAGTAGAGACAGTATTATTGGACCAGGAAATAACAGAAGATTTTAGAATGAAGTTACTATGGGCTAAATTATGATAAAACCTCGGAAATTAATTAAATTGAAATTAAAGTTTAAAATATCGTTACATATATATATAATGAATTATTAGGCGTGCTTTTCAACTCGACTTTCTCTTCTTGCTGTTTCACACCAATCGTTTTGTTACTCAACTTGATTTTTTCATAGAATCTAAAGGGGACTGACTATAAGACATTGCAGATTAAATAAATTTCTAATTCGACATTCTTCTCTTAATTTTTAACATCATACTTTACACTAATCAATTTGATCGTACCCTAGAATATGAATTCAGTTTTTAGACAAATTACTAACTCGGCATTCTCCTTATGCTTTTCGACATAATTCTTTAAACTATTCTACTCGATTGTATTATAGAATCTAAAATGAATTCATAAGCATTGTGCCTTGAGTAAGGTTTCATCTCGACATTCTCTTCCTGCTGTTCGACAACAATCGTTTTGCCACTCAACTCGATTTTATCACAGAATCTGAAAGAAATTAGAAGTCATCGAGCATAAATAAATCTCTAATTCGACATTCACCTCATAATTTCGACATCATTTTTTGCATCAATCAATTCGAGTTCACGTAGAATCTAAAATAAAATATTAGACATCGAGTAAATTTCCAACTCGACATTCTCCTCTTACTGTTCAACATAATTCTTTTCCACGTTCAACTCGATTGTATTATATAATCTCAAATGGATTATCAGGCACTGTGCCTTGAATAAAGTTTTGATTCCAGTTTTTATACCCATTTTATATCCAGTTTTTATAAGCCAAGACGGCTTAGCAGCAAGCTCCTTGTTTTGAAGCAAGAAAGCTCTAAGTTCCATTGAATATCCGTCATGTATGCGACGTCTGGGTGTGTTGCTTGTTAAATCTGACATTATGAACAAAACTTCCTCCAGTTGATACTGTGCGAAATTTCTCTGAAAATCGTGGCAAACTTAGTTGTCAGAAGATGGTTGCAAACTAATTACTAAGTCAATCGCAAAATAACCCTAGAGTTGCTTTAAGATGGGTCTTATATACACTGGTGTGCAAAACTTAAGCAACAGGTATGTTTTTTGCCATAACTTCACGAGAAATCATCTGAGAGACATGAAATTCAGAAATGAGATACAGCATTTTGTTCTAAAAGAATGACGAAAGCATAGTTGCGCAGAAATGAATACAAAGCATACAGTATGGAATCAAACAAAAAAAAAGGCTTTATTGAACTCATAGCATCGTTACACATGATTGTCTGTCCGAGAGGAAGAACAGCAAGCAGATGTTCCTTAGTATGGGATATGCCCTCCCCTTACTGCAATGGTTGCTTCGCACCGTCTCCCCATACTCAGCACCAGATTGTCCAACAGTTCTTGAGGTAAGAGTGCCCATTCCTCAATCAGCATCTGTTTAAGTTATCGGGTGTTCCCAGGAGGATGTAATCGTGCCGCAAGGCGTCTCCCCGAAGCATCCCACATATGTTCTATCGGATTTAAATCAGGGGAGCACGCCGGCACGCCTGACAATGAATTTAAACTCTTGACCGTTTTGCACATGAGTCATATGGATATCGAATTAATTGTTCTTAAACTTGCACTCTAAAAATTAAATCATTCATAAACACTAAAATTCGACATAAAGACGCTCATTTTACGAGCTTTTGAATTCATAAGATTTGCGCCAACTGACTTTGAATTTAACTTCTTTAACGATTTTGCACATGAGTAAAATGGGTTCGAATTACTGGTTCTTAAATTAAAAAAAGCTACAGTTCAATACGAATGTTGCAATTAATCTCCAAATTCTTCATGCGTTCTATAGATTTTGAAATGAATCAGAAATGCAGCACATTTCTGAAACGAAACTTGCCATATAAGTGGATATCAGATAAAACAAAACAGCTTAGAGGCTAATAAAAAATAAATAAGATTCTGAAATATGAATGATAATGAATTATTAAATAAATTAAGTAAAACGAGTTGAAAGCGATAAAAAAATAAGATTATTCTGTTTTTTAATTCAATGATAAAATTATTTTAAGTATTTTCATAAAATTTAATTTCTTATTTTTTTCTTATTAAATTTTTTAAAATCAACATTGCATTGTGGAAATTTTGATCATATCATTTAACATTAAAATCAATTTGTATTTCTTCTTTCAAAATAAGGTTTTTTGATGTGTTTTAAATTTGGTTTCTACAACAGAACTGAGCATTATTCAATTATTTTATTATCTCTATGAAGTATTTACGTTTCATTTGATTTATTTGTGCTTAAGAAAATATGAATAAGCAGATTTAAACAAGCAAGTTTACAAAAGTAGCTTAAGTGAATTTAATAAAAATTTGTTACTGAAAATTTGAATTTATTGCTTTAGCCTACATTAACCTAGTACTGTTTTTATAATATATGTTTTCTGTAATTTCATATCTTCTTTAACTTTTCCTTATCTTATTTAGCTAAATACATAAATTTCATGAATATATTTATTTATACATGAAATAAATGTAGGTTTATTAAAAAAATATAAGTAACTAAGTAATAAATAGGTTGTTGGTTTAAAAGCAATAAAAATGACCCAACACAAAAATAGATGATTAATATATCTCATGTTTTCCATTTTATTGCTTGTTTTTGTATTAAATTTATTTAATTTACATTTAAAAATTGCAACATTGCTTTATAGATACTTATATTTATAAACAGAATATTTATTTTATTCGTTTTCATAGAGAGCTATTTATCTAATTTAGGATTGAAATGAAATTGTTTATTCAATTTATTTGTTGGCATATTATTATATCGGAATTTTTTAAAATTTCAAAATGTAATTGAGTTTAATTTTTTTATGATTTATGAAAGGATGTTTTAATTTTTTAACATTTATAATTTTAATAATTATTAATGCATTTACGTAATTTTTACTCATTAAAATATCATCGCTCTTTATTGGTAATAGCATGAATAGGAATATGATACTTCTAAATTTTATTTTATTTATCAGAATTTAAACATTATTTTATGAGTTTTCATATATTATCACATTATTTCATTTCTTAAATTTCATTTATAGTGATCAGGAATTAAACTTTTGCAACCAGGTTGTTTTTTGTACTAATCACGTTTTTTTCTTCTTCTGTGTGTGACGCGATAATTTTCTTTAAATTTATTTCTAAGTAATTATCTTCTCAATCTTTTTACTTAGAAAATATTTAGAAAGAACTTTTTATTCTTTTCGACTTATTTAAGAGGGCTATAATCCCATATGTTTTAAATGAGCCAAAGAGTGACATTTTTTGTTGATCAGGCAGATTTTGGTCATCTGATAAACAAGGGGAGGTGGTCAATAATAATAATAAACAAAAATACCACGATGATATTCTGTGAAAGTTGGACGAGAATGCCAATGGGAACAAAATTCGGGTGCTATGAACTATACAAAATCGACACCATAGTGTAAATGTCACGCGCAGAATCATCATTTGTAAAGAAGCTTGATCTGTCAGCGGTTCAGATATATTTAAGCATTTATGTATTCCTAAAAGAACCAGAAACGTTTTTTAATAATTCGGTCTCTTTCTCGATTCTCGCAGTGACCCTTCGATGGCTTGAGAAGAAATTTTATTCCTGAAGGATTTTTAGGAAACATTGGCCCGTTTTTGTGTTTCGCTTGGAAGATAATCTCGAGGCCATTTAGAGCAAGCTTAATATTTGGACATCCGCAGAATCCTTCTTTCAAACGTTTCGCGCTCTTCAGTTATGGCTTATTTTGACCCTCTAAGCAGATGATGTTTGATTAATATTATTAAATGTACGATCAAGAGATTTATTGCGCACAAGTCTAGAAAAATTAATGAAGGCGTATAAGACATACACGAAAAGAAGTAACACATCTTTTTCAGTGATTTCTATTTCTTAAGGAAGGTCAAAGTTTTTAGGACGAAATATATATATATATATATTATAGGAAAGACATCGTCGTACCAATAATTAGAAATTCGTATGTCTTTCAGTGTGTAAAGATTATGACCAATATCCATTTAGTTCCTGAGTTAATACAAACCTTAAATATTATTGGAATAATTAGCAAAATAAAATAGTCTGTACTATCATGAAACAAAGCTCATTAATTAACACTGACTGAATTTTCATTTAGTGTGTAAATTGTTTTTAAATGATCCAATACGGAATATTTTTGCACAGAAAATAGAAATGAAGTGAAATAACACAAATATATAGATGATGTTTTGTCTTCGGAATTCGGTTGCCTCTATATCGATTTTAAATGATGGCACATTCATTAAACGGAATCGAAACCGCAGTAAATACAAGTTTTCATAATGTCAGGAGGACACTGCTGTATCTAATCGATATTGTTTAATTGTTGCTGCCCCAAAAATTTAGAAGGAATTGATTTAATGAATGATTGATCAATTGCGTCTTATGGTAAAAGGTTATGATCACCACAAGGATCACCTCAAAAATGGAGGAGAGAAGTTTCCGGCATGGTGGTTGGATCTCGCCGTCCTGGTGGGTACAGAAATCCGCTTATTTAGTAAACGGATTCAAAATCTTGGCAAACACAAGTTTGACATAACGCCATGAGGTCATTGCGGTATCTAATCGATAACTGTTTGATCGATGTTTCCCCCCAAATAGAAAGAATTGATTTAATGAATGATTGATCAAATACTTTTTATGATAAAAGTTTATGATACCTCCGAGGGTACATCGAAAATAAGGATGAGAAGCTTCCGGCGTGGTGGTTGGATCTATTCGTTCTGGTGGGTACAGAAATCCTCTTATTTATTAAATAGATAGATTCGAAACCGTGGTAAATAAAAGTTTGACATAATACCATGAGGTCATTGTAGTATTTAATGGACCGTGTTTAATTGATGCTGCGCCAAAAAATAGGAAGAATTAATTTAATGAATGATTGATCAATTGCTTCTTAAGGTAAAATATTATGATCCCCAAAGGGGTCACCTCACAAAAATGGGGATGGAACGCTTCCGATATAGCGATTGCGCGTTGCCGTTCTGATCGTCACAGAAATTTTGGGTTGGCTTTATCCTGCCAATGGAGGGATGTGCTTCCTATGTGAGAGGTTGTACCGTGGCTGGTGATGGCCCTTAGAACTCATCTATAGTTCTGTTCAATACCTTGGTATTGTTTCGGTCAATCATATTTATCCGAATGCCTTAGGTTAGAGTAGAGTAGTCTTTCGTGGTTGTGGTAAAACAATGGTTAAATGGTTTATCCATCAGATTCAGAATTATATACAAATATAAAGAGATCTTGGCATAAAAAAATGGATCAAAGAATAATGCGACCATTATTAAGATTTTCATACCGTATTTAATAAATAGAAACAAAAAGAATTCTTACTACAGCGATAAGAAAAAGAAGTTTAAATGACTCGCTTATACAGAATTTACAAAAAAATTTTGTCATGGAATTTTAATACATAAGCAAAAAAGGAATAACAATAATAATAATAAAAAGGAACCTATTGTTACATAAAATAACAATATCTAAACTATACTACTTGTTGTTAAAAAAAGCAAATTTACCTAAGTACTTTATTTTGAAATGGGAAAAGTGCGTTGTATATACACCATTTTTAACGTTTGAGAGCTTACAAAAAAAAAAAAAAAGAAAAAAAAAAAAAAAAAAAATGGAATATATGAAACATAGAAACTTTCAATAAATCATTAGCAGACAAAAGAGTCTCTTAAAAACGGAAACTTTTCGTCTTAGATATTACTTTTCCAGAACGTTCTAGAAAGCTTTCGCATCGCGAAGCAGAAACAAAACAACCCTTTTATTCTTTCAGTATATACAACCCCCTGCCTTTTAGAATATTTTTTCCCACTAAAAAAAATTATTTTGCCCTGGCTTTTCTAGTAAGCAAAAGCATAAAAGAAGTAAATGTAAGAATCTCTTCACTAGAAGATAACGACATAAAATTCTTAAGGAAAATATAACAGCAACAGTTTCTTATGAACTGAGCTGAAGTACTACTACACACTCGCTTGCAATTATGAGTTTTCTTTCACTCTTTGTTTACTGCAACGTCATATATCACGTGATGGCGGGCCGAAGGGGGGAGGAATAGAAGGGGAAAACTTGAGGGATTTCTCGATAGCTTTTAGAAGGGTGATAAGATCGAAAAGAAAGGGTAGGGAAAAAAAGAAAGAAAAAAGGAGACTGGGAGAAATAAAAGGGAAGAAAAACGTTCTAAAAAGAAAAATTTCAATTTCGTAATTTATCCCGAGTGTTGAAGAAGATGTGAAGTGAAAAGAATACTTTCAGTGTCGTCTGGAGTGGTTCGATGCATTTGTTTCTAACGCTTCATTCGATAGATAGAATCGTAATCGCGTCCGTTTCAAAACGTCACCAACAAGAAAATATGAATTCTGACAGTTCGAATCTCGGTAAAGATAATCGAACTAAATCTTTTTTTTTCTAGCAAGGGTAAATTTATAGATTGAGGCTATGACTTTTTTATTAACTCAAAATCAGAGAAACTGTAAGCAACTCATCAGAAAAAAAAACTTATTTATAGATCAGCAAGATTATAATTTCTAATAACACAGTTAACAGAGGTACAGGAATTCATAATAACTTTAATTGTATTAGTTGATAAATAACAAGTTTCAGTTTTTTTTAAATAGTAGTTTGAAATTTGCTTTATAAATTTCAATACACTTTTAAACGGTATTGGAATGTAGCAAGTATGTTGGAATAATAAAAAAAAGTTAAAATGAACTTTAATTAATAATGTTTTAGTTTGTAATGTTGTTTTAAAATTCGTTAATGAAATACTGGGAATTAAGAGGCAGAAATGGAGAAATTATTTCAAATGACTGAGTACAATTTGAAATTGCTCAAGGAGTCTCATAAACGTAATCTATTTAATTTTTTCAAAAATTCAATTTGTAAAATCAAATTTACGCATATTGCTCTTAGTATGAAATTCGTAAACGAAGATTGTAATGATTTTATTTCTTCAATTTTTTTAGTATTATCTTAATTAAGTTATATTATTTATGTTATGCCATTGTTCCAGAGTTCTCATTTAGAACTTCTTTGTTCTCTAAACAAATCTATGCGAACGTCTGTAACGAACAAAGCAGAATCCTCGAGTATTCAATCAATCACACAAAAAGAAAGAAAAAAAAATCTCTCAATGACATCCAGGTGTCTCGAGCATCCACGGAAATTTTGTTGAACCAATTTCTAGGGATTTTCAGTATTGATAGAGTTAATATTTTCAAAATTTAACTATTAGTTAATCGGTTAAATTAAATAACTCTTATTCTTTTTGATTCAACGAAAATAATTTTTTGAAGAAAAAAATGGTTCATATTTTTATAAGACTTATAGCGATTACTTTTAAATTAAATATTAAAATATAAAACATATTTAAATGAAAAAAAAATTCTATTTTTTCGTACTAATTAAACTTTTTTTTAAAAACTGTTTTTATAATTTTTTTTTAACATTCCTTTCTCATTGACACATTATATACATATATAAATTTGAATCAATCCAAGTTAAAAAAAATATTTTATGATGTAAATAAATAGTTTTTATATGAAAATTATAAGTCATGAATCTTTAGTAGACTGATTTTAGAGATTGAAAAAAAAAAATCTTATTGATAATTTCTATCATAATGTAAAAATAGCTAGAATTCCAGACATCTAATGATTTATTAGAGGTTATTGATTTTTACGCAAAAATTATTGAAAAATTCATAAATTTTACAAATTTTCGAAAATTTTACACGTTAGAGATGAATTATCACATTAAAAGTGGATTTTTTTATAAAAAAATCACGTGTTAATTTTTAAAAAAAATGCAGCTACAAGAAATCGAAAATTCTTGTATAATATAGAAAAAGAAAAAAAAATCGCCAAAAGCTTTTATGTTAAATAAAAAATACATTTCTTGTTAAATTAAGTGATATATTTAAAGAAATTTCATCGGATCTTTGTTCTAAAGTAACCGAACGTAGCGTAAATTTTCAATAATTTTGATGCATTTCAAAATAAAAGAACAAACTTCCAAATCTGAAAAAAAGCGCTGCATTTGCGATTGGATCTAGCTTAATTTCATCTTAAATAATTCAGTTATTTTAAAAGGTAGAATTCAAATACGACGATGTTTCTTTTTTATCAAATAGATGGCGCCAGAGGTGCAGTTAAGAGATGTTCTGATTTTTAAACTTCGTTTGTAATGAAATATAATAAAGAATGTCAACAACTATTGTTCATTTTTTTATACTGATAACAATTTTTCAATAGGTTTCTTTTATGTCAATGTGCGACTCTTTTTTTAAAAATATTTCGATTCATTGCTTTTCTTTATTTTAAAACGATTGTAAACCGATTTGTTCAACAGTTTTTAATTAATTAAATTTAAACAATAGAAAAAGACAAATGTGTCGCTTCAGAAACATCTACATATTAACGGATTATGGAATATTAAACAATGAACAAACAAATATATCAATGAAAATTAAGTTTTAGGGTAATTAATGATCAATTAGAATTCTATTTTGGATATGTGCAAAATTGGCATAGAATATCGGGGCTGCAAAATTTGCAACAAATATAAATAAATAAAAATAACTATAAGTTAACATTTTAAGACAATGTTATTTTATTAATTTAAAATTTTTCTAAGGAATTCCATTTTATAATTTTTTTTTATTTATGTTGCTTAATTGATTTCTAATGTATGATTTCAGCATTCGTCATTTATTTTGTTTTTGAAATATATATTTTTTACATTCATTTCAATATCGTGTTGAATGTTTATAAAATACAAGAAAATTATTTTTTTTTTCCATGATAAAATTTTTATCTTGGCATGCATTTCATAAATGTTTGACACAAGTTGCAAAAAATGTTCTACAGAGCAGGATGCCCAGTAGTGAACTACCAAATATGGCAGATATCAAATTTATAGATAATAGATGCTTAAAAATAATGTTTTTTTTTTCACAATTCTAGAAAAAGTTTAAAATCGGTAATTAATAAAAAGTTTTAAGAATTTTCCATAATAATTTCGAAGAATTTCAGTACATAAAAATTACTTTTGAACCACGTTGATACAAAAAAAAAAGTTTTTTAAAGATATCAGTTTCATTTTTGTGTAATTTTATTCTTTAATTAAATGATTTTTCAATATTTTTTTCTGCTACAGTTGATGCATTTAATCTTTACCAATTATTTTCATTTAAAATTCTTAGCATATTGTTAAATTGCTAGTCGGTGTTACAGTATAACTTTTGATTAAAAAATTATTGATAAACTTATGCTTGAAAAATATATAAAATTTTACTTGAGTACTAAAAAAAAATTTAAGGAAAATTTCAAGCCATTTTTAATATTTTTCTAATTTTCTGTATTTATAAATGATTAAAAAATTACAGCGAATTATTACTGTAAAAACACAGACGATAAAAATGAATAATATCTTTCAGCATTATAAACTTTCTTGCTTGGATGCTTTGGATTAGATTTTTTTGTAAAATAATGATCAAATGATAACTTATGCTTTACATTTTATTGCTAGTCTGACTAATAGTATTATTTTTGTATATTAATAAAGTAAAAATCAAAGAATGGCTATAAAATGTTTCATTACATTTAAATATACTATCGAATAATTCATTTAAAAAATGAATAAATACATTAAACCTTTTTATTAAAAGTTGCAGGGATAAATTCCATAACAATATGTTTGTGAAAACAACCTGTTACTGAATCTTGGATCAAAATATGATTAACTACTTATCCTCTTTATATAACGGTTTCGATATCTTTTATTGAATATAGTGGACTTCCATAAAACATTGTTAAAATAACACTTTATGTAAATACATAAGAAATCGCATGGTACTGTGAATTTATTTACTTTTGTATATTATGTAGATAGACTTTTTCATGTTGTGGGTTTTCAATTTACGCAAATTCATAAAATGAATAATGATTTTTTTTTTACAGTTTTAGAAGGGAATCTACTGTAATTATGATTATAAAGTCATATAGTTTTAATTTAGTTTATAAGTTCTAAGATTTTGAAGTTTCCAAATTTTAAATAATTTCAATATTTGTTTAATAATAATTGAACCACTTTCATTTTAATAATTAATTGAGAAACCACGTATTCATTTTTCTCTTTTTTAAAAAAATAAAATCGCAGGAAAGGCAGAAATAAATGGAATTATATTTATTGGATATAATTCGACTAATTACTTTCATGTACAGTTAGTATAAAGAAAGTATAGTAATCGTCAAAAAATTCGAATTCGAGATCTCCACGCTTTATAATATCCGGAGTACGAAAAGCAAATTTTGGAATTTTTGTCCCTCTGTCTGTATGTGACATAAGTAACTAAAAAAAGCCCTTTGAGTTTTTTGTATACGTTTGCTTCAAATTTGTTATACGTTCTTTACGTCAAATTTGTAGATTTGTATTACATTTTGAGAATCATCCATTTAGAGAAAGTCTGTCTGTTCGGCTGTCCGAATAATAGTTAACACGATAATTACAAATTGAGGAGAGCTACATGAATAAAATTCAGTACACATATTTAGAATTTATAGTTGAGACATACATCAAATTGTGAGTCAAATCCAACCATGGGTTGACTGTCTGCCAGTTTGCATTTTCAGAAACATGTAAATGAGCTAATTCAAAAACATAAGAAAATTATTCCAGATTTGGTACGAGATATTGTGACTACAAGTGAAGTATTTTGTCAAATTTTTGTTGCAATCTATTCTAAAAAACGTGTCTGAAACTCAAATTCGATTTTCGGATACTATTAACCAAGTGCCATAGATTAATCGCCAAATAACTCGCCAAGAATAACACGATAAATTCAGTAAAAATGCCAAATTCACGCCAAAAGTTAGTAGTTCTTAACTATTGTACTCCAATCCTATGTAAGACGTTTTTTGGTATAAGGTTTTTAGAGAATATATGAGAAAGCTTTGGGGAGACGAATTCCGCTGGTTTGAAATAGAAATCAAAATGATTTCCTTCATATTAATAATCATTTTTGATTTTCCATTCTATTTTAATAAGTTTTTTTAAAAAATATTATTTCAGTAAAGTATGTTAATTTTGATTGTCATGCTTTTTGATTTTCGATTTTGATTGGATTAAATAACATATTCATCTCAACAAATCAAAAGTCTTTAAAGAATTGTTTCAAAATGAGCTTCGAAGCATATTTGTTACATATCATTATCCTTTTCGTCAACCCTCTGATAGCTAATCCACAATAGACTGGGATGACCTTGAAGTTACCCGAGCTAAAATTGACCCTTTGACTATTTCCATCGTCTGAAGAGGGGGGGGGGGAAGGAATGCAAGCGTTTTTATTTGAGCTCATAAAAAAAATTGTTTGATTTAGCAATTCTTAGTAGAAACGCAATATCAAATATCTTTGTCGATATGAACGATATTTTTAATCGTCAAAGTGATACTCACCAAATCAAAACAATGCATTAATGTGGTTTTAGTGAATTTGAAAATTTCATCTGCATTTAATAAATCTCAGGGTATTATACCAATATGAAATTAAATGTTCAATGTTCAATGTTTTTTTTTTTTTTTTTTTTGTAATGCGCATATATAAAGATTCAATTAGACTCGAAATTTAGTCAAATTGTGATTTTTTTTATATCCATCAAACAACAATCATCCGTCGCTCGCTTCCTGGCTGAGGGGTAGCGCAACTTGCTCATAATCTGGGTGTCCGGGTTCGGGCATGGTTGTTCTTCCCCTGTGTTCTATCTGTAAGGTATGTGAAAGAGCCCTCCTCCACCCGTGTGAAAAGGGGTTGTGCAAGTGAGTTCCATCTTTATTTGTGGTAGAAGTCAAATTTCTGCCTTCGGGTGCTCAGGTGTCTTTACTCTCAGAAACTACTGCACACCCTTTCTGTGGTAACGCGGACAAGACATCATCAACAATTATCCCTGAAATTCGTCAATATTTGCCCTATTTTTTTACCATAAACATTATGTTTTCTTTTACATCCCTCCTTTCATATTTTTGATGGGCCGCGGTGGCCTGGTGGGAATTTCTCTGTTTCGGAAAGGGCGGGTTCTATACCTGATTCCACCGAAGTGGGTCGTAGTGTAAGCGGGTCTGGTGGATGTTAAATCCATCGGTGCCAAACGTCCTCCCATTGGTGTGGTGTGGAAGTTTTGAGGGGGGATGCTAACTCGGGTATCGTTCCCGGTCTCTTTCTGCGGTTCAAAATTGCAAGGCCCGCCAGAAAATAGCCCGAGTGTTGCTTTAAAATGGCATATTAATATAACTAAACTAAACTTCATATTTTTGATTATTAAAGTGCATCTGAAAATGACTACTAGTAGTATCTTGTTGAGAAATATGTAAATGACAAGCAATAACACAAATTACAATTATAAAATTTAAGGGCCAAAAGCCTCTTGAAGCTGTCGCTGGCAGCATTCCCAAATTAAGTCTTCTAGCATTAATTAAATCGAATGATTCAATTCTCGATCTGTTTATTCATCTAATCGCATCAGGTAATGAACTAAAACACACAGTTCTTATCTAATTTTTCCAGCCAATTAAGCTAAACGGCGATATTATTTCCTTCTACGGTAACAGATGGCTAATGCGTATACATATGCACGAAAGCACCAACACCCGATATACGCTCATGCATATAAATCGTATTCATCACGCCGAAAATACTGCTCGCTTTTGGGTAGATTACTGCTAGCGCTGGCCCTAACTGCGACCGTTCGTCGGACCAGCTTATCTCAGTTCTTTACCCGAGAGAATGAGCAGCAGACGATATCGTAGCGTTGCCAGCTGCCGCAAGACAAATACCGCCTTCGAAAGGAAGGCGCTATTTTTGATCGAACGATATTAATAGGGGTTCATAAACTATGCATTTTATGGTCGGTGTGTGGGGTGATGGTGTGTGTGCTTCGACAAACGGCCGTCTTTCAGCATTTGTCACCGGGTAATCTACTGAGTATGGCGTGGTTTTTGCATTTGTTAAAAATGATACACCGCTTTAAAATTTAAAAGTATAATATTTTGAGATAAAATTATGAAAAGAGATTTTAGAATCCTCTAACGTCGCATTTCTTGTTTCGACGAGTTTTATTAAATAAAAGGGATTTTGGATGACATTTAAGTAATGTAAAATAATTTTTCACTTATTGAATGTTTGAAATAAAGATGAATGTATTCATTTATTTATTTTTCATGGATAAATTACGAGAGTGCTCATTCCTTGATTTTCTGGTACAAGAAAAATACAAAAGGATTTTATTTTTATTTTCTGAAACATGATATGTTCTGTATGAAACTTTGTAGCATGATGTCCAAACAGAATATGCATTTGGGATCTCTTTCTTTTGAGAAATTAAGTTTAAATTTAGACACGCATGCACACACACACACACACACACACACACACACACACACACACACACACACACACACACACACACACACACACACACACACAGGGTGTCCACTCTTATCATACCCTATGTTGTTTGAATCAATGAATGCATTTTTCAAAAATTTACGAAATCAGATTTTTTTATATAGCTCTAAATTCTATCAATTATGTTTAGAATAATAGTCTTAATAATATAACAATTTGAACAAACAAAATTAATTCTTCTATGACTAAAACTGATCTACTTTTGAAACTTTGAAAATCATTATTTTAAACGAATTTTACAGATAAAATTCATCAAAAAGTATTAAAAACTTATCTACTTTTAAAATTTTGAAAATCACTATTTTACACGAATTTTACAGTTAAAATTCATCAAAAGAAATATTAAGAGATCGTTTGCAAATTGAAATTATACACTTTTGTGCTATGTCTTGAAAGTGTTTCCTTAAAATTAATGTGTATATAATCCAGAAGAAATAGTAATAACTCGGCGTCAGTGTAATTCTTTTCATCGTATGCTTTAGAATGGTAATATTTTACTAAATTTGACTGACAAGATAGAGGAAATGATTACAAAGTTGGAATTCGTAACTTTTTCACAAATGCATTTATTGATTCAGACAAAGTAAAATGTGATTTTTCCTATCATGTCGGTCATTTTTTCCCCAATGAAACTGCAAATGTTTATCAAAATAACTGAAAAACCACAAATAAATACCAAAACCTTTAAGGCGTATGGCTGTTGGTTTGTAAAATAGTGTGGTTTCGTCTGGAAATCGAATCATACAAATATTGAATACTTTTCAGAGAAATATTTACCATTCTTCATAAAGATATTGTGGAAGTTCAGAGAGAGATTACTGTGGAGGATATCAATCTCAGATTGAGCACTCTAAAATAGATTATAACAGTTCGATTACAATGATGTCAGGAACTGTGAAGGCCAAATTAGATATTTCACTTCATCCTCGTGATAATCAAACCACGATTTGACAAGTAGCGGGGCATGAAGAGGAATATTGCCACCCTGGAAAATCCCATCTCCTGCAGGAAATTAAAGATGGATCTGGTCATCTGACATTAATCTATACTTCTCCCTAGTCATCCCTTCTTTTAAGGGTAGAAAAACCTGAGTGAAAAAGTCCGATGGGTATTGAAATGGATTATAATGCCTAAAGCTAAAGCGGCAATTAAATTGACCTCAGTGAATTCCCCAGTGTCAATAAGGACAAATATGAAGTACCTTCATAAACAGAACATTCTCATGCCACATGTCATAGATGTTAATATCAAAAGTCGTTTGCAGTGTTGTCATAACTACAAAATCTGATCTATTGATAAGTGGAAGAGCATTATATGGTCAAACAAATTATCTTTCATTCTTTTCCCCAGAACTGGAAGGGTAGATGTTTGGAGGATACCTAAGCAAGCATGTGATCATAAATGGCTCTTCTAAATGTCAGGCATGGAGGTGAATTTGTTATGGTATGGGGAAGCCATGTCATGGTTTTCTGTGGACCCCTCCGCTAAAGTTTCCTTCGTAATATATATATATATATATATATATATATATATATATATATATATATAATGATATTTTAAAACTTAATTTAATCCTATTAATTTCCTAAATTTTTAGCCTAATTCAGCCCATGTCAAAGTCATTCTAAAATATTCTCTTATTTCCTGATCCTATTCCACTTTTTTATAATTAATTCATCCGAAGCTTTGTAAAACTGATGTGCCATCAGTTCCACGTGCCTAGTGAAAATGATCCCTCCGTTGCCCTTACCAAAGGTCAACACATGTATTGAATCGACACGTGGCGGACCAAGGATAGTATATTTCGCTCTTCCCCACTTTTACTCTTGTCTCGCCCTGTGGCGGATGTGTTTTGTCCGCAGCTTCTTGTAAATATATTATGCCTTCCCGGGATGGATTAAAACGAATTTTTAAAAATGAAAAATGTCTCTTCTATGTCTTCTAAACACACACACACACACATATATATATTGCGAAATCACCTATGTGAATCTCTGGCCGTGGTGGTCTGGTGGTAAGGTTTCGACTGCGGAACAGGAGGGCTTCAAGTTCCAGACTAGATTCTACCGAAGTACCACCATGTAAGCCGGTCTGGTGCGCGTTAAATCCATCAGAGCCAAAAGGCCATCAGCTGGTGAGATGCGGATGTTTGGAGAGGGGCATGTCAGCTCAGGTGTCATCTTCGTCATCTGGCCTCAGTTCAAAATTACGAGGTCCGGCCTAAAATAGCCCTACTGTTGATATAAAACAGGACGTTAATCTAACTCAACCTAACTTATATGAATCTCTAAATATAAAATATAAATTTATATCTAAATCTCTAAATAAAAAAATCTCTAGATATAAAATATAAATTTATATCTAAATCTCTAAATAAAAAAATCTCTAAATATAAAATTAAAATAATATCTAAATATTAATTTCTTGGTGTGTATGCGTGTTGTAATCGAATTTTAGCATGTAGTAGCGTTATGTTGCTTTTTTATTATTTTTCGCAAATATGCTTTTATAGGAATAAATAACTATAATGTCAAATGTAAGCAATAAATAAATGTTTTGACTGATAAACACTATACATAAACTACTTCATGACCTAATTAAAGGTTAACTTAAATCCATATACCCATATATTGATTTTTCACAAATTTAATTTTTTATTTAATTTAATATTGTTGAAATTAATATTTTTGAAAACGTTTACATGTATTTATCAAATATAAGGTTAATTTTTTTTAAATTAAAAATAAATCTATGAAGCAATTAAAAGAAAATCTTAAATTTGTTTCATTCATTTTTTAGCTTCTAATTTAAACTTCCAGTGAATAAAGTTGAAAAGAATATATAGAAACAACACTTTTTTTTTTATATCGCAAAAAAAACTATATCTAACATAAATAAGAAAAACAAATTAGGCGATATGGATCGACAATCCTATTTAAATTATAAAAAGTTTTTCTTAGACTGGTGTGCAAAAATTGAGGACGAAGTCGAAAAATTAGCATATCAGCTGAACGAAGAGGCAGAGCGGACAGAAAGACTAATCAGGAGATTAAGTAAGGTGATGTACGGTAGCACATGCGCAGATATGCAGGTAGACGTAATGGGGGAGTGTCTGAGTAGTATAAAGCATGTTGTCGGTGTAAGATCAGTATTTCTGGCAAAGAGATTGCACGCCGTATAGCAGTTAAAATCACACCAAGTTGCTGCCTCAGCGAGAAATGGCGAATAATCAATCTGTTAGACGACATCTGGATGCTTTTACCCGATGTTGAATCATTGGGAAGTTGGAGGAAGGCCGCAGTGTGACAAGTGTGGCTGCAGAGTTCGGAATTGTTCACAGCATCGTTTCACGACTTTGGAGACAATTTCAAACTACAGGAACAGCTATCCGGGGGTTCAGTAGTGGTCTTCCACGAGGAACCACACCCGCAGATGACCGGTATATTGTCTTACAGGCCAGAAGAAACAGGCTGCAGACAGCGGGAGAAATCGCTAGACACACGATACAGGCGACTGGACGACCGATATCGCGATTTACCGTGGTCAGAAGACTGCACGGTGGTGGTCTGTTTGCACGACGCCCTATACGGTGTGTACCTCTAACGCCTGCCCATCGGAGAAGGCATTCTCTGTGGTGCCGGGAACACCGGAATTGGAGAGACAATGAATGGGGACGAGTACTCTTTACAGATGAGAGCAGATTCAGTCTGAGTAGCGATTCTCATCGCATACTCATCTGGAGAGAGCGGGGAAGCCGCAGTCATCCCTCAAACATCATTGAAAGGGACAGGTATGGAGGTCGCGGTGTTCTCGTTTGGGGAGGCATCATGCTTGGTAGTCGTACAGACCTTCACATCTTCGACGCAGGTTCAGTCAACGGGACCCGTTATTGTAACGAGATTCTTCTTCCATATGTGCGTTTTTTTAGAGTCGTTATGGGTCTGCAGTTCCTTTTCATGGACGACAATGCACCATGTCATCGCACAGTAGCTGCCGAACAGCTCTTAGAGTGAGGATATTGAACGTATGGATTGGCCGGCACGATCTTCGGATCTCAGTACCATCGAGCATGTATGGGATTTTCCAGGCAGACGCTTGGCAGCTCGTACCTTACCACCAGTAACGATTCAGGAGCTTCGATTGGCGCTGCAAGACGAATGGGCAGCAATGCCTCAACAACTCATTGACACCCTCATTCTCAGCATGGGCAGACACTGTGAAACCTGCCTAGCAGTCAGGGGAGATCATATCCCCTACTAATGGCCGGATGTTTCTTGCTGGACACCCATCACAGGGATGTTTCGGCCTTCAGTCGCATTGCGCTCCATGCTACTTTTTCAATAAAGCTTCTTTTTATCCCTCTGATTTTTCTTTTAGTAAGTGTTGCTTACATTACACATGTCCTTACGTATTGGGGATCTTACGGTATTAAATGTGTTGATGTGGAAAGCTTTTGTACAAAGTTATATTGAAAAAAACCGTCTCGTCCTTAATTTTTGCACACCAGTGTGGTTTCTTAAATAACAAAATTAGAAGGAAAAAAAAACAGTTGTTGAAACAAAGTATAAAAATTTTTGTTTGATGTCCTATCCCAGACTTTATTATATTTATTATATATGAATGTATCTTATGTTTGGTTTGTTTATTTTAAATGTATTCCAATGTATTTATTTGCATACATTCGTTAATACAAGCAAAAATATATGTGCATATAAGAAAATACTTATTTAATCTTTTTCGTGCTGTCGTATAGCTTATTTTTTTAGAAGCCGATTAATATAAACTTACTAATATTAATAATAAATTTAATAATATATAATGAATTAAGTTTCATAATGAATCTGATGCCGCTAATGTTTTGTACCGATAATGTATTATTAAAAGTTTTCCTGAGAAATTAATCTGCTTATTTTTTTTTTTTTTTTTTTTTTTCTGTTACTGCGCAAATAAGTCGAAAGCAGACGATTTCATTTCATTGCCAGCTGGTTCAAACCAAAGAGAAGCGAAAGAATAAAGATATTATTTTTGCGTGAATAATATGTTTATTTTTTAGAATAAATAAATGGTGCATAGTTTGGGTACGTTATATCAAATCGCAATTATGTTTTGATAATATGTCATTCGGTTGAATATTATAATATTTTATTATGAAATATTTTGCATAATTTCAAATTTCAAATGGCTGTTTTTGGAATTCAAGTAAAAGTAGAAGTTTAAATCTTCAAAGTAAAAATTATTTTTATACTGATATAATACAGATAACTTAATAATATACCCTATTCCTTAAAACAGTTTTTCAACATTGTTTTGATTTAAACGGTTACTGAAATATTTATATATAAATTTATTGTGACTTATCTGAATTTTTACAATTATCATACATTTCTAAAAATTCTATGCAGCTTGAATAATTATTTAACAAATAATTTATACCATATATAAGAATTTCAAGATCAAAATAATAATTATAAATAAACAATCCTATCAATTATGAGAAATTCTACGATTCAAATAGACCAATAAAACTGTTTTTCATCTTTAATTTTTTCATTATTTTTATTTTGATACATTTTTGTTAGGAATAAATTCAATGATTCTTAAAATTTTATCTAGTAGTGTTTCACTTAAAATTAAATTTAATCACTTAACATTTTATTCAATGGAGCAACTGCTAATTCTTTTTTAACAGTGAAAATATCTGTGAAGTTAATAGATATTAATTTTATTGTATAGTTTTTCAGGCATCAGAGGAATTTTTCCTTTGTACAGTAGCTTATCTTAATTTATTATATAACTGTATCACATAATGCATCTAAGAAATATTTTGGCAAGAAAACAATACCGCTTGCAGGATAACAACTTAAATTTATTATTGTTACTTCACAGCCTAATTTAATGGAATTGAATAATTTGGTAAAAAAAAAGAATTACAGAGAGAGTGAACAAATATGCAGTGATGAATTTCCTACTAATGGTTCTCACCATACCTATCACCGATGGATTTTTTAAAACTGAAACATAATATGTCTATCACAACTCCAGGGCAATCAACAAGTTAAGAATAATCAATAAAAGGGAATGGTCTGTAATATAATATTTATAATCCCATTAGTTGGCATTTCCTGCAGCAAAAAGAATAAAAAATAAACCTTCGTAGATTTTAGATACTGATAAAGTTCTACTGTTTTAAATATATAAATTATAGAACTTTGATTCATTGTATTAATTATTTATGTGAAAATTATACAAACGTTTCGTATATTTTTTACTTATGTTGTCTGAAGTTTTCTAAATTTCGAAAGGTATTATAATATTATTCGTTATCATTTTCAAATAATTATATATCGTTAATTATATAAAGATTTAGAAATTTATAATGAGAAAAAGGTAACACAAGCTTGCTTTCATCTTTCTTATTTTTATATTAGATAATGTATAGAATGTATGTTTCTATAAAATAATTTGAGACAGCAAGAAACCTTATTTCTCTTCTATGATTCACAAGTTTTCCTTTATTTGAAAAGATATAAATCTTCAGCAATTTATTTAAAAGTATTTTTGATTATTCTCCAAAATATGCTGCTTTGTTGGTGACTATTTAGTTCCTTTTCTTCCTTTCCTTCTTTACGTTTCCTTTAGTTACTTTTAAATAACGTATAAAATGTATATTTTTTTACGAAAAAGATAGATAAGATTTTAAAGCTAAATATTATAGTTGAACAAAATCAACTTACATTTACTACACTTGTAGATTTTTGTTGTAAAACTTACATCTTATACATTATGTTAAATTATTAATATAAATGTAAGCGATAACTTTTCTTTACTCTGAATATTTATTTTATTGAATTTTATATTGGAATTATTCTTTTCCTTTTTGTTTGAAGAATAGAAAATTTATTAAAATATTTGGAGATAATAACTGTTTTCAGCAACGTATGAAGGATTAATTTAACTTGCAGAGAATTTCATATTTAAAAAAAATTTCACAAATATTTCAAACGGAATAAATGTATTTGATATTCAAAGTAATAATTTTATAAAATGTTGGATTTTATTTCCTTAAATACTCGTTTGCCTTTTTTCCCCGACAATTTACTACTCTATTAGAATATTCATGCAAAAGTGTATTTCACTGCAGTTTTTGCTGAATATTATATGGTAAAATCGTTTGAAGAGTATAAAAATCGTTCAATTTAATTTGACTTAGTTAGCGCTGAAAAAACATCCATTTTCTTCGTCTTATTGTTCAAACTAATTCTTTTAGGTATGAATTAATTTTAAAAAATGTGCTTGATTAGAAGTGCATACTTTCTAGAGGATTTTTCGAAACATTTATTCCAAATGTGTAATAAAAAAGTATTCTCCAAAGAATTTTAAATGAAGTAAAGGCTTAAGTCTGAGACGTTTAAAAAACTGAACTAATGCAAACTGACTAATTGCAGTTTAAATTCAGAATAGTTAGAGACGTTACAGCTGAAAAAGAAAATATTTTATTCAAATTGTAAATAAATTGAGGATTTTTTTTATTTTCGAATTTCATGCACGTCTGTATAATTCGTCGTATAGTCGTGGAAATTAAATTTGTGAATAATAGATGTTATTTTAGAAGATATGCAAAAATGTAGATTTTCTATGCTAATTCAAATGAAATATTATTTTTCGTCCGAATTATATGAATGTTTTACATAGATAATGAATGTTTTACATGCATTATTTCTTTATCACTCA
>JAPMOR010039206.1:14309-36353 GCA_026543865.1 Argiope aurantia | reverse complement strand
GCTTGTATTTATTGTTTATAAAGATTTCAAATTAAGAATTTTCAGAAGAATGAAATATAACTTTCTATATCAGATTTATGAGTTCGTATATTGCATTTATTTTCTCAAAATTTCGAAAATAAAATTGTGAGAATGACTGAAAGAAAAAAGAAAACCTTAAAATGTTTGATATTGGAGAAAAAATTATATTCATGTCGAGGCTCTAATTTCTCAAATGCTTTTCTGAGCACAAGGAGAATTTTTCTTCTTCAAATGAATTTGAACTTTTTTTCCTTTCCTGGAAATTGCTAGTTTAAAGTTGGAAAGAACTATATCCCTCCTTTTGCTTTTAAAATTTGATTTCCTTGGGGAAAAGCGAGAAATTCCAAAATAAATTTTGAAAAGATTACTTTTTTTGTTTAGAAAACTTTAAAGGAAAAATAAAAGAGAATTAAAGAACCGTAATGAAGATTTGGTGATAATTATAGATAGTATGCCTTAAGAAAAAGCAGTTCTTATGATATTGGGATTTAATTATTCCACTGATAAGAGAGAATATTTAAATGATATTCAAATCTTTCTATTTATTTTTTCTTTTAAAATTAATATCTAAATCAGCAATGTTAAAATTTAGGTCCAATAATAGAACAAGAAATTTCAAGTACTTATAAGCAATTCTCAGAGATGTCAAAATGGTTTCAAATTAGTAATAGTTGAAAATATAAATATGTTACTTAAATTTAAAAGTTGTAAAAATATTAATCAAATAATTCATAAGCAGAAGTAACAATAGGCAAAATCATACATTTTAATGCTCATAGCAGCATGACTTAAATTGAAATGTTAATGCTATAAACAAGAGAACAGATTGATTCTACTTGCATGCCTATTCATCTTTCCAAGAAAGAGTTTGCATTATTTCATTTGTCAGCCTTAGTCTATGCATGCATAAATCTAATTTTAATATTAATGCTTACACTTATTTAAGTCTTAATCATAGCATCTTACATAGTAAGTTTGTTTTTGTTTATTCGGTTTATGCTAAATTTGACCTCATCATTAAAATGTCATGATATTAATATATTGATATTGTTACAAACCTGTAATTCTGCTTCCCAGTATAGTTGGCTCCGTCATCGGAAAGAATGTTTTACAGTCATCTGTATTGGACGGAGTCTGGGTGTCGTGTCGGAGGTTCCGGAGCTTGGCGACAAACTTGGCGACTTTGGCGCCAAATGGTCGATCATACCCGAAACATCGAGAATTTTCCCTATCCATTCAGTAGGAACCGAGATACGCCTCGAACATTCCTGATTGGTTGAAAGGCTTCTGACCCCGCCTCCTGAGACCTATAAAAGGGTCTGCAGCTGTCAGAGCAGTGTAGTCGAAGAAGAGTAGTAGTAGTCGGAATCGACGGAGCGGAGTAGTCGGAAGCGACAGAGAAGAGGATTCGGAATCGACGGTGAAGAACTGGTCTTCCAGGGATTAGCAGAGCAGCGACGGAGTCAAGCGAATGCTGAACTATGCTGTGCGCTACTGTCTGCAGTAGATTTTTGTTGTATGCTGCACTTCTCGGCTGAAGATAATAGTCTTCTATGCTGTATATAGTTGTCCTTTTTGTGCTGTCCTGTGTGTCTTCGTGTAAATAAACGTCGTTGTTTCTTTTTCTACTGCCGCCTGCTGATTGAGCGTTCTCCACTCCATATAACTTCCACTATCCAAACGAACCCCAGAAATTTCGTAACAATATTTGACAGTGTTTGTACTTTACTATTACTGTTACTATATTTAGCACATGCTCCTTTTCAGGTATGATTATATGTTGGTTGTAAATAGATAAAGTAAAGATGAAAACATCTCATATTTGCACTTCGATTACTTATTATTTCGCTTCTAAAATGGAAGGATATATGAAAGGTAATTTGCAGTTACTCAACAGATATTAAATTTGGAAAGGTTATTTCTATTCCTTCTCAAAATTATATTTTGCCTCTCTTTAAAGAAATATTTGCTTTTGGGGGTATTTCCATAAAATATTATTATTTCTTTTTAGAGATTTATGCAGTTGATTATTATGGTTCATATTTCCTCAATGCAATAATTTAAACTGGAACACTGATTTCCTTCCAGAAATTGAAAGTTGACTATGCTTTTACTTTATTGTAACCTCTTAATGAAATTGAATGAAATTATGTATATATATGTAATATTTATATACCAGGAAGAAGTATTTCAATAAAAGACGAGACAAATAAAAACTCAACTGGGAAACTCAATGCGTGTCATCGATATAAAAGTTCAGTACTTGCATTGTCTGTTGAGAATCGTCAGCCTAATAAGACAATTACAAATTTACTTAACGATAATACCATCGCTCATTTTTGCCAAATTTTGAAACACTGCAAAAATAAATGCTTATGAACAAATTTATTGTAGAAAAAAGCTTTATTACAAAAATTAATAACACTATTATAAATTTAATTGAGTCTAAAACACGGGGCCGCGGTATCCTGGTGGTAATATCTGGGCTTCGGAACAGGAGGGTTTCAGATTCGATCCTCGATTCCGTCGAAGAATCGTCGTGTAAGTAGGCCGGGTGCACGCTAAATCCGTCGGTGCCAAACGCCTTCCCACCGGTGTGGTGTGGAAGGTTAGAGAGGGGATGCCTGCTGAGGTGTTGACCCCTTCTTCTGACCGCAGTTCAAAATTACGAGGTCCGTCCTAAAAAGCCTTAGAGTTGTTTTAAAAGGGGGCATTAACGTAACTAAACACGAAATAGAATGCATTTTCGTATTTTATGTTGATCCTATGGGAAAAATAATTCAGTTAACCTTTTTTATTTTTTTGCTTTAAAAGTAAGATACATATATGTGAGTGTGTGTTCATTTCAGTTAATGAATTAGCAATCTGTACTCAAACTACTTATTCAATTCGAGTTCTTCTCTTAGAATCAGGAGTTTCAATTAGAAGTTTTAATCAAGTATTATGAGTATTATATTTTCTAATCTAATGTATCATTTTATTATAATAAATTCACAAGTAATATTTTTAGGTAAATCTATTTTTAAAAAAAATCTTCCCTTTTTAACTGTTTAAAAATTAAGAATTTAATATTTTTGGAAAATTCATATTAAGTCAGTAAAAACTTCATATCAAGATGTTGTTTCGCAGACAATTTTTTTTTCTTTTCAAAGAAAATTGTTATTCACATAAAGATTAAACAAATATTAGTTGGTTCATATTATCTCATCACATCGAATTTTTGATTGTTTCAGCCTTACAGATAGCATCATGTCTTTTTTTTCTGATATAAAAAGACATATTCTGTATCAATAATAAAAGGGTTTCAGTTTGATATGATTAAGAATTAACGAAATCGACAAATAAATCCAAACATAACCATTTTTAACAACTAAAGAAATCGAACCTGGCTGAAAGTTGAAATGATTTATTATAATCTTAATCAACAATTATCTGGTTATTATCACTATATTTTTATTATTACTTTATTTTTAGGACACGAAATAATAAGTCTTGATTTTTTAAAAATTATTTATTGTGATTAATAGAAACTTATAGCTGGAGATGACTACATAATTCTTAATAATTATTTGCTCGACAAATGTATATTACTTATAATCAATAAGGCTTTTGTTTCATTAAGAAGGTAATGGCTTTACTGCTGCATTGTATCGATAGAAGAAATATTGTTACCAATATATAATACTCATACCAATTACGTGACTGTATAGTTATGCAATACAGTCACGTAATGAGAAACGCTAAATGGTTACGTGACTGGAAAGGTTTGATCATCATTCTCTGCTCCCTTAAGAATTTTGGTGATACATACGAAAAGAATGTAGTTTACAGAAAAAGAGAGTTTATTTTTTGAAATAAGATGTTATGAAATGTTATGAAAATTTTAGGTAATGGTGAAACTTTTTTTCTTACTTTTCTTATATTTCTATTATCCGAATGAGAGAATTATATGAAAAATTTCTGCGCAATTAATATTTCCTGTTTGTATTCTAATAAATTTGAAGAATAGCGTCTAGACATTATTTAATATTCAAGGTCATTTTTATAAAGCTAATGCGTCTTTAAAAAGCAATATAGAATATAAAAACTTTTTAAAGTAAATATATCTGCATAAATATAGCAGCACAAAGAAATTTTAAATAGATATCGCAGAATCTCTGTGGCGGAGCATTGTAAATTTGAGTATAGAACTTGAATGCACTTTTGAATGCATTATTTTGCAATATTCCTTAAATATTTGAATATATGAATATGCGCGATGCAAGTAGAATGATGAAATTGGAAAAATCTTTTAGATACAATCTAACATCATTATTCACATAATATCTAATAACAAGACTTCATTTACTCAAATGGATATGAAATAGAATCTTATATATAGTATAGTACAGGATGATAAAATATTTTCATTTTGAGTATAAAATTAAGTGTTTAAAACAATAAAATATTTAACATGACAAGGATTCGATTAATAAATAGTAATTATGCTAAGCACAGGATATTGTTACGTGTATAGGTCATATGTATCACAAAAAGTGAGAAAGAATATAGATGGAACGTTGCTTTTCAGTATTACTGTGCTTCTTCGTCATTGGCCAACAGATGAGATCAGTAAAAGGGTGGAATAAACATGCGTGCAATTGCAATTAATCCAGCACAGTTGGCGATGATGCGATAACTTCGCTTTTGTCATGAGTTTGCTAGGACTAATAAATATGTTTTATTGTTAAATAGTGTTTTTCGATTCCTTGCATCTTCATAGCAGTTTTTGTTATTATTTGTTGTAAAGTTAGTATAGCTAGATTTAGAATAATTTCCTGAATTCCATTTTAAAAACTCATGCGAGACCCATGCAGGCGAGACCGGTTCAAGCATGGAAATTGATTCCAAACAGAATTGCTTTGGTATGTATTAA
Source organism: Argiope aurantia (assembly GCA_026543865.1). Classification (NCBI taxonomy): domain Eukaryota; kingdom Metazoa; phylum Arthropoda; class Arachnida; order Araneae; family Araneidae; genus Argiope; species Argiope aurantia. The sequence goes on along the minus strand of JAPMOR010039206.1, from coordinate 31,417 downwards.
ATTCTTTGAAATAAATGCTCTACCATTGATGTGAAAATATGAAGAGTAAGCTGCCAGCATAAATGGAGTTCTCGATATTTAACTACAGTTCAAGCTCATGACGTACCATCCAAGTTAACCATCGATTTGCTTGAAAATAGAGCGCTCATGTAGCTACATTTAAACAGAGCACCTAGAAGTTGATAGAAAACCTTAAGGTAAGTCACACATGCAGAAATAACAGGGTGATGATTTGGTAAAGACTCTTTTGGATCATGGAGGAAAAGTACTAATTTTCTTCCGAAATATTCTCAGGTACAACAAATGGAAATAAATAAAGTTTGGAAAACTCCACCCAATCATGCATGATATCTTGATAAATTCACTGTAAGGTATCTTCATCTAAGAGTAAATTTATCAGAAATTAGCAGATATATCTCTCATGATTAATAGTTGGATACACCAATAGCGGATGCACTAATTTGTATGAATTAGCGCAAGTAATTACCTGCGATAATTTTCCAGCAGGGTCGGTAGCTCTTTGCAGAATGCCATTGGTGTAAAACTGATAAAACATCTCCCAATAATGTTTTTTAACCTTTGGGTTTTATGATGGGTGCCATTTTAAGGAGCTCGATTTTATTCACCGACTTTTAAAAGTTTTTAGATTCATAGAGAATGATCTGGCAAAGCTAAATAATCTGAGATTAGAACCAATAAAAACACAATTCATGTCATTAGTTATTTTAAATATATATTACCACTAAAATTTAGAAATCAGTTAATCTTCAGATTAGCTAGGCAATCTGCTCATTAACAGTTTTCGAGCTTTACCGATGACATATATAAGTTATAATAAAACTGGAAGCAAGCAGTTTTCAGCCAAGTAAAGAAAGATTAGTAAGACGATGCTGTTGAAAGAAATTCCTATGCATAAATATCCACATACCATTTATTATAAACTGCTCCCCGTTTAAAACTGAAAGAAATCTAAAAATGTTAAATCTGATAAAAATATCTGAAGGCTGATTGAAAGCAGTTGTGATATCTTTTGTTTATGAAATGATTATTTGGAAAGTTATTTTGGCATCTTTAGATTGCAATCATTTATAATGTGCATAGGCCTTATATGTTATCTCCAAATATTTTAAAATTTTATTTAATTTTTAATTAATTAATTAATTATTTGATTTTATTTAAAATAAATTTATTTAAATGACGCTAATATTTAGCAAAATATTCTCAAATGTATCATTTTAATCCGCGAGGTAACGATGGTAATAATTTCTTGTTTCATCGCGTAGGAAACCATTGACCCCGGATTTCAATATGACACATTTCAATTATTCAATTAATATCATAATATTTCTATACTTTGTCAAAGATACAAAATTGTCTGAAAGTGTTCAATAACTTCCAAATTTTTAAAACTGCTTTGGGAATAAATCGTGAAAAGTTTTGATTGTTTTCTAAACATTCATTATGTATATTATTTATCGCATATTTACTAAGTGAAATTTAATTTCAAATAAAAAACTACAACACAAGAGTTTTGGAAACAGATAAGATGAATTTAGCTTTAAAAAAATGTTTTAAATTAAAAAGTAAAGATCTGCGTAACTATTATTATTTAATTAAGATATTTCAAATGAAAATAATTTCCTGTTACTTAATAAAATAATAAAATTAAAGATTTTTGATTTTTTTCTAATACATTTTATATTATATAAATGTTTCTTCAAATTATAATACAGAATTGCGAATACATGCATATAGTAATAGTAATATTAATATAAATTTTTAGAATAAAAAACATTATTTTAAAATATGTGATATAAATAATTCGTCAACTTTTACACAAAAAAAATTATACAACTTCTTGATGCTAAAATCTGTTTGTTTTGAATAGGTGGGATACTTAGAAGATCCTCGTCTACAACAAGGATTTGTGGACATTCACATATAGTTTTCTTATCATTAGATCATCAAACCCCGACAAAAAAAACATTTTGCCGAAACTTTTTCTGAATACTTGAATTTCACCTCAGGAAATCCGTTTTGTGTAGAGGCGAAGCAACTTTTAACTATGTTCTTGCAAAAAACGCATTTTTCTGAAAAATTTGGAAGAAAAGTTTTTTTAGGTAGTGGGAGTTGTTACTTCACAATTTTTTTTGTTGAATTCTGAATTAAAAAAAAAATTATTATCCTTGCAGATTTATAAAATGACAAATTTTTATCTATAATTTTTATCTATTTTTTTGTCAGGGGTGACATGTGAATAATTATTTTTTGAGTTTGTGTGCCTTCATTCATATTTAAAATATTAAAAAAATTAATAATAAACGATTTTAAATGTTTGATCTTTTTATATATTCTATTTTATATACGATGAAAAATATAAAAAAATCAATAATGAAATATACAATAACATATAATAGATTGCAAAACATAGAATTATAGAGAAAGCATATAATAGACATAATTTAATTAAATATAATAGATATAATTTGTTGTATACAAAAGGGAACAAAAACTCATTAAAGCATACAACAGATTACTAAGAAATGTCAATCAAAAGGTTAAACAACAGGCAAATAATTCACACACTTTAACCGAATTTTTATAGAGAAAACCAAATCGAGTTGTGATAATATGCTGATTGTATCATAATTTCAGAAAAGGGAAATATGCCATTCAAAATCAGATCCCTTCAAAAATCGATAGATTAAATGTACTTCTTAGAAGTTAAATCTATTAAAATAAAGTATCTTCCTGAAGTATAGTGATGAAGATGGATGAAATGAGTTGTCTGATCAAAGTTATCAACTGAACAGCATTCATAATTAATATGCTGCTTCAAAAAAGTTTCTACAAAATGAGATGTTATTTTAATTCGCGTTTACAGAGCTTTATATATGAAAAAAAAACATGAAAATTATTTTTTCCGTAGATCATTATTGTAAATTCGCTTTCTATATAAAATTTGAAAATTGGTAATTATGCTGTTATTGAACGAACTTTAAAAAAAATTTCATGAGGGGAAAATTCAATCATTTTGCTACAATACTATTTCCCATATATGATAAATAAAATTTAAAAATGATAAAAAGTCGTGATTTCGTGAAAAGGGTTTTTTAATTGCTAATTATTTTTATAGTCAAAGTTATTATATTAATCGAAAAAGTAATTTAAGATTAAATTAGCAATGTGGAGATGAGCTCTTTACTTATATATCAATAATACCATATTATTTTTATAAATCATGAAAAAGAAAACATTTTCTTACCAAATCTTATGCATTTTTCATCTACTTTATAATATACAATATTCTAACTTTTGAGGCATATTATTTGAAGAAAAAATAATGCAATATGCAATTAAATAATTGTGAAAAAATAATGATTAATATGTTTCATAATAGAGAAAATATTTCACAAATGTTTACTTTATTACGTTCTTAACGTTTCCACTTATCGAGCATAATTTTGTTTCTTAAAAATGACATAGTTGTTTTGAGGTATATACCTAATTACCAAAAGACATTTTGCACCATCTCCACGATATAGTTCGGTGTTCTGATAGCCAGGCAATATCAAGAAATTATCGTCAACAAGAATTATCGTCTCGTATATGCTTGCAAGAAGTCACATAGTTTTTATTTTCACACGTAATAATGATTTCTTAATAAATTATTTCTAAGAAAAAGATGTTTCATAATTATTTGTGATCCATAATATATATAAAAAACATAAATAAGATTACCCAAAATACTTGCGCATAAAAGACAAACATATTTATCAATTTGTTATAAATATTTTAGAATGTTATTAGAATAAATATAAAAAATCATGTGAAATTATACTGTGCTACTATTGTGACACAAAAATGAAACGTAAATTCATAGTACGGAATTCAGAGCTTCCAATATCACAATCACTCGGCATGCCTATTTCATTGACTCTTGACAGTTTAAAACGAATAGTTTTGCGACGCACTCCAACTCTTCCGTATTCTCTTGGATTCTTCTATGACATATTGACACCATTCTTGGCGATCGTTTAAAATGTCTTGAAAGGAAACGTTTCTAGTAGAAACAAATAGTAAAACAAGTGATTGCGATTGAGATAAAAAAATCACAAAAAGGAATGTATATGTATGAATTTTGACAAATTTTAAAATTTAACATTGGAATAAGTCGGATGTTTTGCAAATACAAATACCACAAAAATACTTTCAAATAGTTTACAGTCCAAGTCTTTGAGATATATCATCGAAAAAGGAAAAGTCTTAATCTTCTATTTTGCTTCCTTAAGTGAATGTTTAACTTAGATAAATATATTTGATTTATAAAAAAAATCAATATGTTTAATGTTTTTGCACATTTTTATTTCATTTGAACTTGCTTTAAATTTTCAAAAATGGATTTTATCCTAGAGTGTTTTTTGAAAGGGTAGACTTCAGAAATAGTGAAAATTTACATGTGTTCCATTAAATAAACAATGTTAATAGTTTCATAACTTATTTATCAATTACATAATAAACAATAAAATTTTGATGCGCATAAATGGTGCCATCTGTAAGTAAATTAAAAAAATGTTTTAAAGCTAAATAGTATTCATAACAACAAATTATAAATTAAAAACTTAAAAAAATAATTAAAAATAAAAGTATAATTGCGTTAAGAAAAAGAAAAATATAAAATAATAAGTTAAAAAAATAAAGTAAAATAATTTGTAAAAAAGTGTAATTGTTTTAAAAATGATTAAGATGATGGGAATAAATTAAAACCAATTAAAAATAATAAAATAAATTAAAAAATAAATCTAAAAGTTTGATTTTTAATTCACTATTAAAAGAATATTTCAAAACTGTGTTTCGAAATTTATTTAAAAGAAATTTTTTAATATTTTGAATTTAACTTATTTACATTTAATAAATTTCAAAAATGTGAAGCAGAACAAGAGTGAAATAAAGTATCTTCTTGTCAGCAGATCTTTGAATTATTACTCTGCATTTATTTTTCTGAGTTGAAAAAGAAAAGTTCTATGATTGGCGCTGAAAAATAAAATAAACTTTATGACATTGGAGAGAAACTTATGTTCACCCTGAAGCTCTTACTTTTCAAGTTCTTTTCAGAGTACAAGGAATTTTTGTACTTCAAATCATTTGAAATTTTTTCTCCTTTCTTTGAACTTGTTAGTATGACGCCGCAAAGATCTACGCTTATTTTTCTTTTCTAAAAAATGACTTTACTAAGAAAGTGTCTTGAGAAATTCTGCAATGAATTTTTCATAGGTTTCTTCATTTTGGCTTCTTTATTGTTGTTGAACTACTTTCATACAAAAAATATATATTTTTCTTCAAGTCATTTAATGAGTGTTATTTCGGGTTAAAAAGCGTATAAGACAGACTAATGTTTTTCATATTTTGATATATACTGTGAATAAAAATTAATATAACAGAAAATTTTTACAATTTACAAATTAGCAGTATTAAATTTGGTTCATAAGTTTTCTTCACAACATAATGCAAATTTATCTAGCTACATAACTTTTGTTCTTGAAGTTTTTTTAACTACTATGTTAGCTTCAAAATTCCATTTAAAGAGCCGTTAGATAAAGGTTTGGGCATTATTGTTCGGATTTTTTTGAAAATTATTCAAAAACAAGGAAGCAACGAAGCTGCCCTTTTAAAAATTCCATGAAATAAAAATGTGGAAAAGTATTTTTTTTAGTATTGCTGAGTAATATTGTTTCAGGAATAAGCAGTAAAAATCCAATGTAATTTAGTTAAAAAAATAAGTAATTGTTTATTGCGAAATTAAAAAATTCAAATGTTTAAAAAATGCTGCTTAATTTTTTACAAATTATCTTGTATTATAATTTTTCTTATTTTTTGTTATTCTTTTCATTTTATTTTTTATTTATGTTTGATTTAGTAATTTTTGTATTAATATAATTATCAAGTAATAATTATATTAATTTTTTGGTAATTTTTATTATTTCGTAATACAAGAAATTTTTTAATTAAGAAAAATATTTTTTTTATCTTGTGAAAATACAAGAAAATCCAATTTTATCATTATCATATCATTTATTATATGTCCATAGAATGCATAATAAATTTTATATAAATTTCTATGCAAGATGAAAAATTAATTTTTAATATAACATGCTAACATTTCAGAAGATATTTTATTCAAATGATACTGATATGATTAATATTAAAAGATAGGTCAAACTTTATATAGGTCACACCGAATATATAGAGAGACTGTTTTTTTTAAAGATACAAACTTCTTATTTTGTCAGTAATAAAAACAGAAAAAAAAACACTTATTCTTGAATAGTTTTTTTCTGATTTAACAAATTTTATTTTTAAAGTGTATTAAATAATATATAAAAATATTAAATAACATCTAAATATTTTTTAAATTATTTTTTTAAAACCTATTAAAGTTTTAACTTTTTCTTTTTGGATGTAGCAGTATTCTTCAATGAATGCAATTTTTACTCCATCATTTTTTTAGATCTTAAGAATATTGTCATTGGATGTTCTCCTGTCAAAATACACGACGATCTACATAACGTTCTACTGATATATCTGGAAGAGACATTAATCTTCTAAAATTGGAGACACGTGCATGAAAGTTCAATCATTTTTGAGTTCGAATTTTGACATCTCTTCTGTGGCAGTCACTGAAAATATTGATTTTTCTTTTCAGCTAAATATTAAAATAGTTTGGAAAAATTATTTTTAGGAAAAATATAATTTTTTCTAATTCTCACAAACTATTACAAAACCATTTAAAGTTACTATAGATAAATTTTAAATAAATTTGCATAAATTTGAAAATGAACAGATTAATTTTGCTTTTGGATGTTTTCTGTAATTTCTTTTTCAAATTCGTTGGAATTTTCCATCAAGACTGAGAATTTGATAAAAAAAATTCTTACTTAATATGAATTATGAATGAAGTATTTGAAATGTCCGAATATTTATTTTGAATGGATATACTGGTATGTTTTTAAGAACCATAAATAATCTATAATATGTATTATTTTTTCATAGAAACAGATTCGTTATCTTTTTTGACATGATATTCTTAAACATACTAGTTTCTCTTTATGTCACATGTGATCGTTCCCTAAAAGTCACATATTTTTCTGGCGACATTACTCTTTAGAGGTCTAATACGCAGTAAGTCAAAGTGCACGAAGTTCTTTGTTAAAAACATTATTTCGGTATTCGTTTCCGCAGTGGATTTTTGTTTTTGAATTATTCTATTCTTTTTAATTCGAAACAGTGCAAGGGTTTTATATATTGTTTAATAAAAAATACGCATTTACTGATCTATATGTTTTCTAATGATTATTTAGTTAACATTGAAGAAAATTGATACATGCATAAATGCCCAGAGGATGTGTGATTTGAAAACAGACTGTAACTTTATACTATCCTTTAAGAATTAGCTATATTATTAGAGGAAACATATTTGAAAACTTTTTAGATATTTGTAGACGAATATATAAATTAACGGCTGAAACTTTTTGGGACACCTCTAAATACAGAACTTTCGTTTGTTTTTATATTTAAAAAAGATGTCAGATCACACATTATGGCGATATTAATGTTGAATTGCATTGAAAATTCATGTATTAAGAATTTTAAATGAGAAATTAAAAGTTAAATTTAGGAAGAAATTAATTAAAGTAGGTTAAATTAAGGCGATTTTTAAGGTAAATTTTATTTACGATTGAACTGGTATTCAAAAGGAAATACCAGCTACTTTTGATAAAATTGTAAAATTAACAAAAATTATTCATTTACTGTAAAAAAATACAAAAACTGCAGAATTTAAGTTTTTAAACAATTGAATTTAAACTTAAATATATATTTTGAATTACAAAAATAAGATGCGAGGTTCTGGAGTAGCAATTCTGTGAGAAGTGGCAATGATGAAGAATTTCATATTTGTAAGATATATTGATAAATAACAATATAAAGGTTTAGATTAATCAAATTAAATACTTTTTTTACGTTCCACGTTAATATAAGAATCAGGTACTATGGAAATTCCAAAAGACATTAAAAATTTATTGCTGGAAATCAAAAGACGCTATTTACTCCTTAGCAATACTTTAAATGACAGAAATTTCGTTCGTGGTGAAACCTCTTTACGTAAATATATAATTTATCGTGACTTCTGCTGTGGTACATAACCTCAAATTAATCAGTTATTAATTATTAAAGCACAATGACTTTAGGAGATTGTCTATTTTATGAAATATGTGTATTTGCAAGTATTAAATAGCATTAAGACAACTGTATAGAGTTCAAAAAATATCTTTATTTAATCTTCAAGAACTGAATGAAGATTGATTTAATAACAACTAAGAGAAATAGCTTCCTTTATTGTCCTTGTTTTCGTTTAATGGTATAATGAATGTCTTAATTGGGCAATAATTGGTACTGTTTTAAGAATCTAGAAATTCTTTTGAAATGTTATCTAAGATTTTCTGAATGTAATTTATTTATTTGGATAAAATCCATTTGACTAAGTCCAGACAATAGAAATTACATTATTCTCTTCAATGGTTTTTGTGTGGAAATATATTCGTCGATAATCCGTCAATGAAATATTCAACAACAAATTTAGAAAATATTCATTAACTTGGTTTAAAGGGTTTCTAACCCAAATTTGACATTGATGTCTAAAGAATCGTTTCGTGCAAAAAAGTGAATTTCCAAAAAATAGTAAATTATGTGGTCTCAGAGATAACAGATTGATACTTTAAGGCTCCATTTTTCTTTCCTTGGGTCTTTAAAAAGAGCGAAGAATCCGAATTTTATCCATTTAAAAAATAACCAATAGAATATAAAAAAAACTAATTTTCAAGTTATTTATATCTGCAAAATCAGTTAAGAAATAAAAGAATTCTATTTAGTTATGCTAAAATTATTGATAACTAACAATATAAATACGAATTGTGATGAAAATATTTATGTAAATTCAAACAATTTGTGACACCAGCTGTAAAAACATTTATTCGTTTTTTCCCCCAAAAAATACTGTTTAAAAATATCAACTTAATCCCTTCTTCTCTATTAATACAAGTACAACAAATGAAAAATTTATATACCTTATGAAATCTAACCATTATTACGTGTCTCTGAAAATAAATCATCCACTTCAATCTTAAATATTTCTTTTGAGAATTCAAAATTTGTAAATGTAATTTGTTTTAGAACTTATGGGAGTATAAAATTCCAGATAAACAGACACATCTCTTAGGAGAGAATAAGTTGAGATATTTGATAAGTAAAGGCCATAAAGTAAATAAATAAATATAAGACTCCATATTTGAAGTATATAGCTCCAGAAGTTTTCCTTTTAAATAATTTTGCTTAAAATATTCAATAAAATCAAGAAAGTAGCCTTATCTAAGATTAAAATAAAAATAATTTTCTAGAAATAAATATACGATAAAAAGAATATTCCACAAATAAATATACGATAAAAAGAACTTTCTAGAAATAAATATACGATAAAAAGAATTTTCTAGAAATTAATATACGATAATGCTACAGCATTGAATTCAGCAGTTATATTTATGATGCTATAGTAAAATAAATGAGACTGTGTTAAAGAAACCGAAAATATTCCCTTCCTCAAGCTGATAAATCTGAAAATTTTATAATTATCTTTCCTTAAACTTTTTAATGAAAAATTATTAAAAAAATAATCTATACAATGCAATAAAATAGCTGCAATTATTAAACTTATAAAATTACATTTTAACATAAATTTTCGAGTATATAAGTGAAAAAGGGCTTGTACTTGTTGGCTTCTTATCTCATTCTCAGCTTTTTGTTGATTTTTTTTAAAAATAAATATCCCATGACTATAAAATTGCTTCTATTCAAATTTTCTTCAGTTTTTTTTATTTTACAATATTTATTATAGAGTTTGAGTCGATATAACTTATTTTTAGATTTTCTTTTTCTTTTTAAAAGATTACCGGTATGTGATAAATTTGGAATTATTAATGTAAAAAAGTTAAATGTTTTAATGCACTTTTCTTATAATGATAAAACATGATCTAAGGCATAGTCTTTGCAGAATATCCCCATTCTCAAACCTTTTGAAACATGGAAATATTATGTAAAAATTATTAATCTATGACATTTTCTGTATCAATAATATTAGAATTAATTTTTTATGTTTCCGAAATTTTATGGAAAAATTATATTGATATATAATTAATACTTAAAGTATTTTTTTAAATTAAAATCGCCATTTTATAAAGCAATTTTTTTTTATATGAATAAACTTATAATTGCATACGAAAATATCTTTAATTAACAAATTCTTACCTTTTTTTTTAATGCTTAAATATAGCAGTATTGAACTTCATTTCATTTACCATGAGACCCAGCCTAATTATTTTCTTGTTACTATTAAAAAAATCAGCAAAATTTTACTAGGATTTTAAGGTATGTGTATTGGTATGCTTAAGATGATTTCTTCGGTTTCTTTAATTTGAGAGCAAGAATTAATAGCTAAAATATAATTTGATTATCATAATATTATGTTTTAATAATTATTTAGAATAAATGAAAAGTACTGTTTGTTATATTTTGAATTAATTACATTGCTATTAACGCATTGGAAAGATTTGCAAATTCCTCACTTCTATTTTAAAATATTTATAAAATGATTGTAAAAAAAGTATTTCAGAAACAGTTTTTTTTGTATGGACAATATTTTTAAATATGATAATAGTAAAAACCTAAAATAATTCAGGAAAATGATGTCTATAAAAGTAGATTTAGGCTTATGATAGTGCCAGATTGCAAATTGTGAAATCATTTCTCAATTTCATTAAGAAGAAATCCATCAATATCATCATAAAGGGGATAAAACTAGACATATTATAGTTCAAATCATTTTTCAATCCTGGTGCATAAATTATATGCTCCATTTTTTATTAAATGTTATTTCAGCGAAGCGTTTAGACTCACACGGTAAGCAAAAAAGCTATACAGAATTTATAATTCTGATTCGATTTCAGTATTAAAGTTTTGGTAGACGATGATGAAAGGACAACTCACATCAAGTGAACACTGTGCATAAAAAAAGGGAGAGTCCTATTCGAATTTTTTTATAGTTATATCTTTTTTTAAAAAAATTTATTTCCTTTCAGAAATATTGTAATTTGACAGTAGATGTAGCTAGAATTCTGAATTTTTAGTGACTAATCAAATAATTTAGGGCGAATGATAATTAATTTCCTATTTCAATTGTAAGAATATATATTTGAATAAAAATTCAAATTGACTTTGATAACCCGAAATCCTTTACATACAATGTTATTAATATAAAATTTCACACTAAAAACTTAAGCAGACCTAAAATATCAAGAAAATTAGTAAATTAGATGAAATAATTTTTGAAATTTTATTTATAATTTGCATTCTTCCTTTGTTTGTTTTGTCTATATAATATAATTTTGTTTAGAATATACAATGAAGTTTATCTAAGTGGCCATACTTATATAGTGGCTAATCCTCAGAATGGCCTCTTTTGTCTGGCATGGAAGTTTTGATTCAAAGACAAAAAATTAAAATAGCTCTTGGGACAGATCATTCTACCTATCAAATTAATGAAATCTCAACGAAATGCTCTTCGTTTGTTCCCTGACTTTGAGCCTTTACTTAAGAGAAAAAAGAGGAAAAAAAATTGAAAGAAAATGTTTATACAATCAAACACAATACAAGAAACAGAAATGAAACAAAATGTACGTATAATGAAACACAATACCAATAATAGAAATGGAACAAAATATATATATAGAATGAAATACAATACTAGGGACAGGAATGAAATAATCCCTTTCCTCAATGTATTAAGTAAAATGAACTTAAGTTTCTACCATAGTTGGGGATTCAAACACTTGTGTCAAATAAGCAACACAGTTCAAGATTTCAAAAGCAATTTTGCTATTTCTGACATTTTAGTTGTTATAGCTAGTTATCTATATCAACATACAGATGTGTTACTTCAGTGTGATAATGTGAAATCTACTAGAAAGTTAGTCGAATCTTTCAATTACAAGAGAACAAAAATAAAAATAATTAGTCTTTAAATCATAAATAATTAGCTCAGATGACATTGCGAGAAATTGGTAAACAAGCGAATAAACTAGAAATTAAATTTTACAAATATAAAACAGAATTGAAAAGAATTACCTCTAAATAAACTAAAAAATTCAAATAAAGTAAATAATTTTTAATTATTACAAAAATATTTAAGAAATTTCAAATAAAATATTTTTTAATAGCTCTTAAAAATTTATAATCTTAAAATCAATAAATTTAATTGCTTTTAAATATGTTTTGTTTTTCAAAAATAAAAAAAGAATTTCTCCATATGAAAGTTTATCTTTATCATCCAAATGAAAGTTCATTAAAAACTTTCATCAAAGAATTTCCCATGTAAATTTCAAAAAGAATTTGCTGTTTCGGGCCGTTATAGCGTTTAATAAAAATATAAGACTGTCATTTGGGTTATTCTGCAAATCGAAGCAGAAAAATAAATACGCTAAGTAATAATTAAATATATTGGATTTGTTCAGATGGAAATTCAAGATTTTATTGAATTGTGTAAAACTCACGATTCTACCTAAAAGTGAATAAAAATTTTATGAAGTGAAAAAATTGTCATGAAGAAATGGTTATACTGATATAGAACACCTTATAAATACTTCATCTAAACAACAGTATAAAAACTAAATTCATTTTTCAAACATTCAAAAATGTATTTTATAATAGATAAAGAATTTTTTTTTTCTAACAGTATTTAGCTTATATAAGACCACATACAAAGAAAAAGTATTTCGTGTTACAGATGATATATCAAAGCAGATAAAATAAAATAACTTTTGTACTCTTCATTGAATCAATCATTGTTCTCTTATGTTTATCTTGCGCCTTTCACGGAACTAGCACTCAAATATCAATACAACAAATTCCATTGACCTGATTCAGGTCGTAGCATAATGTTTTCAACACCATTTCCTAACTGACGATGGCTTACAATAATAACTCAAGTTTATATCAGAGATTTCAGAATTATGTTTACTAAAGCTATTTACTATTTTTTTTCCTTCGAAACTCTTTCCGCCTCTTATATATTCGCTTGATCCAAAGCACAACGGAAAGAATTCTTTCAATCTGCTTCTGTATTATATTTTTTTTAAGATTCGAGATTCCAATATTTGATTTATTCTCCCTTAAGACCATTCCGATTTAAGCTACACCATCACCTTTTTTTGTATTTGTATGTTTCTATGAATCTACGTTTGCTCTCCAATGATCTTTCAGTTTTTGGATCACGTGAAAGAGAGAGAGAGACAGAGAGAAATAAACTATCACCGCATTATTTTTCAGATTTATTCTATCACTTTTAGTGACGAAGACGTATCTGCATGTCTACATTCACTCTGAGAGACATTATAATAATAAGAAAAAGTAAAATGAGAATCGAAAAAAATATATATATTAGAAGTAGTCTAGAACTAGTGAAAATTATATAAGAATATTATAAGCTTATGCTTTATGTTATTTTAAATATTAACCTAATTTCTTTCCTTAATTTATTGTGATGAAAAATATCAATTTTTTTTCAATTCTTTAAAAAAAAGTAAGCTATTAATTACTATTATTTGCCCAAGTCCAGTTAGATTCAATTAATCATAAAGTTTAAATTAACAATCGTCATTAAATAAACATAAAATTAAAATGTATGTTTAAAATTTCTAACTTTTAAGGAACTGAATTTACGATTTTGCATTTTGTTTGATGCATAATCAAAAAATAACCAATAGATATTATACATATAACCGAATTTATATATATTTATTTGTATAAATTTAATAATAACCGAATTTATGCACATTTATTAGTATAAATTGAATATTTATACAAATTTATACGTATTTAAATAAACATAATCTAATAGCTTTCACTTATGGAAAACCATCTTGTTTCTTTTATATGCTCTCTATATAATTGGGAATAGCTTTTATATGTATTGTTGATTCGATTAACAGGCTGTTTAAATACCAAATATTAGCCACTTTAGAAAAAGAAGATGGTTATTAGATCTATTTTCTTCGAAATAATTAAACAACTGTAAAATAATTAATTTCGAAAATAAAAGAATGGCACATGTTAAATTTAATTTTGTAAATGAAAAGAAAATGAAACAATGAGATATAGATAAACTATTTTCACTGTGAAAGGCTTTTGTTTTCAAAAGCATTCTGCTTCTAAAAGCTTCATGTTTTCAAATAATATAAAAATACATCCTAATCGATTGAAATATTCATTTTTAATAAGAAATATTGTAAGTTTCTCTATTTGCTGATCTTATTTTTGATTTCTATTATTATTTTCTCTATTATGCCCATCATGCATCAGACTTTTATTTTTAGCATTTTCAACATTATTTATCAATTGCTCACATTTTCAAACACTCACGCAATGTATCCAGTGAAAAATCCCTCAAACAACGGTAAAAATTTCATTTCCGGTATTTCGAGCAAATGGTTCATTTTAGAAGTGGTTATGGGAAGGCTTTCAATACATAGGCAAAAATGTATTTATCTTTTATTTGCGCATCGATTGCTAAGTATTGTTCTGTTTCTTTAATGGAATGGGGAGAATAAATGCAAGTTGTTGCTAGTCAACAAATAATAAATTCAGCAAAGCAATTTCTCTTCTACTAGAGGGAAATATGTCTTGCTTTTTAGTAGAGAAATAATCTTTTGTTAACATGCTTAGGGGATATTATCCAAAAAAAATTAAAGAAATAATGCGAAATGCCATGAATAAGTCTCTAATTTTTGTTATTACAATTCTATTTTAATTCAAAACGTTTTGATGTGCGTAAAATATAGCAAAGCAAAAGACATTCTTGCTTCAGTATATTAGTGTATGGAATTTTATGAAAGTTATCTAAAACTTAAGTTTATATTCTACATTTATAGAAAAGATACATACATCGTAATTAAAGTATAAAAGTGCTATGTTCCCAAACTTCCAAATATCTGTATTAGATCTTTAAATAATTAATTTCATTATAGAATAGTTGAAAATTCTGAAGGAAAAAGGTAAATGGATATTTTAAAAACTCTAATTTATTTTCATAGCAATTGTTAGCAAAAATATATGTTGTTTAGTTTCGGATATTTGATATTAAAAGAAATAATAAATAACAAGATAATATTACCCAAAATTACCAGAATAAACTTAATAATGAGAAGAGCTATTGCACCTTTTAAAATATTAAAGATTTTTCTTTCATTGATATTTTTTCTAACTTGGTTTATAAATGGAGCTATTTTCTAATCATACTTTTATACTACAGAAAGGCAGTAATAATGCATATACATAATTAATGTGTTATTCCACAAACTAGCAGCTAAGAGATTTTTTATTTCTCAAGTTGCACTGTCTATTCTTCAACAAATTTCAAAGCCTTTTCACAAAATAAACCATTCTTCAATTCTAGAAACTATTACTGCTGAGCATTTCTCGCACTTCGGGTAAGCTTCCAGTGGGGAAAGTTCTTCATTTAAATGGGAGCAAAAAAATTAGTTCGAAAAGTAGACCGTGTTAAATAATGAATTAGAAGCTTTGCTGTAGATTAGAATGTTTTTCAAATTCATCATGCTTCCCAAAGGAAAGAGTTTTAATTTCATTTGTGAAAACACCCTAATTTTAGAGCTTTTAAGGAAAATATTTTCTTTTTCTTCTTAGTAATTTGGAATTTTTTTTATATTCAACAAAAGTGCCTTAATATTCAAATACCCCTGAGAAATTTTAAAAAAATATTTTGTGACCAAAAGTTTTGTCCTTGGTCATGATAGCCAGAAACAAATTAGGGTGACATTTTGTTAGAGACCCCATGAGTGCACTTTATGAACAATTAAACATTTGAAAGTTAAAAGCCACATTGTTCGATAAAATAGATATAGGTCAAAGGTCATTAGGTTCTTATATGTCATTTCTATAAGAAATAGAATTTTTGCACTCGCACACACACGTTATTTTGTTAAATTTCAAGCAATGAAATGAAGATTATCAAAATTAATTAATAGTAGTAAAATTTCTCCGAAGAATGAGCTACTATAAAAACGTAAGTTACAATAGTTACTACTACTACTATAAGAAAGTAAGTTATTTCTAAATAAATAGAGTATAAAAAGGAAAAATTGTCCCTTTTCTTACGATATGTACGGTTTGATATGTTAGTTGAATGTATTTATTAATATTGATGTTTTGGTAAATTTGCCTTATTTATGAAAATAAATCTAATTTTAAATTCTTATTTATTTTTTATTTATAAATGGAAAAAGGATTCATAAAATTCATTACTAAAGTCATATGCATTTCAAAAAATATTTAAAGAATTTGCAGTTGATATTCAGGAAATAACCAAATATTTATTGTATTTAAATTCAGAGAAATATTCCGATGATGGATTTTAATCTTTATTATGAATACTATGCTGCAATCGAATTAAGCATTTATATACAAAAATAGAAATAATTATGTCTATTATGATTTTTATTTTATTAAAATTTTCTGGCTACCTAATTTTGAAAGTTCTGAAATATTCAATATAAATTATAAATACTCACCTTTATTGCTGTAATAATATTTTTTAGAATCATTTATGTATTTAAAGGTACTACTTGTTATTAAAGAATAAAGAATTAAGCAATTAGTAGTGCAAATAAGATTGAATAATTATATATTTAAGATAATTTTTTCTTCACTTTTTAAAATAACAATCTACATTTAAAAGAAGAAATTTATAAAAGTCATTTAGGCTTATTTTTTAATATTTATAGGTTTTTGTTCTTGCATGTGATTTTTTTTCCTGGTATGCAAGGAAGAATTATAAAATACGGTTTCCCTTTCAAACCATTATTAATTTTCAATTTTTCTTTGATCTACATAAAGTTAATCATTTTTTTGCAGCATTTAAGCAAATCAATTTTTCATAAATTCTAAACGTTCTTATGTTCTATTGACTTCTTTGAACTATGGATTTGCAG
>JAPMOR010039206.1:0-14209 GCA_026543865.1 Argiope aurantia | reverse complement strand
AATCCTGCGACGTATTCGACGAAATCTATTTAATGTTAATTTCTTTTATGTTAATGTAATTGTCTGTTCTAATTGTAATTAAATGTGCTTGATTCTAAATAGTAGTGATTCTTGAGTCCTACATATATATATATATATAAATGTATATATATGCTATTATTAAAAAAATGAAATAATATTTTTAATGCTTTCTTAAACGCTTTACTTATTTCTTTTCTTAGTAAAGGAAGAGAAAGATTTCGCTACTTTAATAAAAATGAAGCTCTTTCCATCTAACTTAAGATTAATGGTAGCAGCAATTCTTTTTCAGATGATTTAAAAGCGTTATGAAATATTTGAATGAGTCTTATGAATTCTGATTCGGTCTTCATTTAAAAATCCCTCTATTTTATAGGTTCTTGTGAAACATTGCATTAATTCATGTTCAAGTAAATTTACCAACAAGAAATTTAACCTTTTCCAAAGTTGCTTAGTTTTGATTTTATTCTTATTTTAATATTCTTCGCCTTTTTTCTATAAAAAATAAAAAAACATCTAATGGCGAATTACTTGTATGCAAACTTATTCGGTCAAAATTTGTCGATTTATTTTTTATTTTATGCAAAACTAATATTTAAATTATTCATTAGATAGGTTGGAATAGAAGCATCTTTTAAAAACCAATATCAGCATTAGCACATTGAAGATTTTATTTATTCAAAGGAAAGAAAATGCATATTCATTATGGATATAATTTTGATAGTTTAAGCACATATCAAATTTTTGACCTTATTTTCTACTACACTGCTAGCCATTTAATTAAAATAAAATCCTAAAACTATTCTACTGCCTTTTAATTGAAAAATTCTATTTTTCTATTGGCTTTTTTATTTCCCGTTCAATCACTGAATTATTTATTATTGAGAAATTAATTACATCCTTATTCTTCATCGATGTTCTTTTCCAATATATCAGAATTGAATATATAGAAGTTATTATAATTTTTAAATACTGATGCACATATTGATAAATGTTTATGTTATAAAGACGATTTTATCATACAATACTTTAATCTTCATTTTTTAAAACTTTAATATTACAATAAGATTAATCTATCAACTCTTCAAATAATTTCTATGGGAATTTTTCCTTATTTCAATAAACTTTAATTAAAATAGTTTTAATTTATGCATATAAGTCATTTTGCGTATATTCTGGGCCTATATTATTTGAGGCAATGGCTTATTCTGACCGAATTTCAAAGGGCGAAGGCGTACTAATGATTGGAATCTAAAAACAGTAAACAATGTGGGTGCAAAAAGAAAGAAAAAAAATCAAGCATCTTTTTTGATATTAAACTGTCAAATGTGCAATTTTTTTATATTATGGTAATTGTGAGAAGTGTCTTGGTAATTTTCGAAAGAGTTCAAAAAAAGTCTATAAAGGGCAGTTATGAAATTTTGTGCTTATTTTAAGAATTTTCCCCCAGCATTTTTGCTTTTGTAACCAACACCGTTTACCACTTTACTTAATTAAGACAAAATTCCATTTCTTTTCCAATTCTGAAGCCGCATTCAGCTAATGTCAATACATTGGAAGCCATTAGATGTCTCTTACTCAGGAATTTCAGTTTGTCATTTTTGTTGTCCATAGTAGAAACAAACAAATTATTCTAGCATTATTATTATACTTTTTCTCAAGTGGAACATATAAAAAAACTTATTTTTCACTAAGCTTACAGATATTGCATAGTGTGAAAAAGTATTTATTGCTTTTTTAAACAAGATTGCTTTGCTTATAAAATTAAATTCCAATGGCTTAAGGAAATCTAGTAGCTAAGATAATTGGAATACCAAGATCACTACCATCGTACTCCTCTTCCATTGCAAGAAACTTAAACACTATATAAAATATGGCGTGGAACATTGAAAAGATTTATTAATATTTATTAAAGATGATTTATTAAAGATTTATTAAAGATAAGTATTCTGTGTTAAGGATGATCATAAGGATTCTATGTTAAAAATACCAAAAGAGGATATATCCCGAATACCACAAGATATTGCGCGATATCTCCTCATTGATCGATAATTTGAATAACATACACTATTGTAAAGATATTGTAATATTGTTAGATATTTTGTGCTTGCAGGAGTTAGATGAGTATAAGTAAGCAACGTATGGATATTATTTTGTTATTAATAATATTTTTGTTCAATAATTTATTAAAATGGCAAAGAAAAAATGTTTGATTTTTTTTAATGGAATTTGATTAATTGGGCAGCTATTCAATTGTGGAAAAATATCTTAGTCTATATTAATCAACAGTATCGGCTGTATTTAAACGTGCCATTAAGTATTTTTCGGAGCATCTAATTCATTTAAGTACATTGGTTTACATTGCAATATAATCAATCAGAATATATTGTATTTAAAGGTGTGATTTTATTTTCCTATTAAGTTAATTTATCCATGTGCATTTTTTGAAGGGAAATTAATTTAAATGGAATCAATGGTATTTTAAATATGTCCCTTAGTTTTTCTGTTAATCCAATTTATTTAAAAGTAGGGTTTCATTTATAATCCAATTAAGCAGAAATGGCCGTATTTATACATTTTGCTCTCATGTTAATTTTATGTATTTTTTTATTTGAATTTGGTGAATGCATATTATTTTTTTATTATTCATTCACTCATCCTCTCTTTTGTGCTAGAAACCTATGCTCTGCAAAATTAGAGTGACTAATTAAAAATATGCTTATTTATGAATAAATATAGATTAGAGAATATATGTTTATTATTCATAATGTAGTTAGAAAGAGGAGGTAATTTTTTGCCATATAGATGACATTTAGTTCATTTATGAGTTAATCATTAAGAAAGAAAGAAGGGTTCTATGTATTTTGTGAACTGAAAGATAAATGATAGACAAACAGTATGTAGCTGGGCATTCCATATTTAGGTAAATAATTTTGAACCTGACCAGAAGATGAAATTATCATCTCTGAAATTCATTTAATTCATAATAGCAAATGTAATTATCTGCACTTATTCCATTTGCTTGATAGATCTTTCATACAATCAACATTTTCAATCTCAATTAATTGTAAATCTTAAAATTTTGATGACATTTGAAAAATTACTTTTGTGACAAATAAACTTAATCCATTTATATGAGATATTAAATATCAGCACAAACTTTTTTTATACTTCATAAAGAAGCATAGTGTTTCTACGACATGTGAAATCGTTTATTAGATATTTAGAGTACGTATTCATATATCTACGCACATGATAATATTGGCTATAATAAATAAGAAGGAACTACAATTTTTTTATTTCTATGCAATTATTTTAATTCAGTTTTGTTTAATTGCAAGTTAATTTTGTTTAATTGCATATAAATAGCTCAGAAAATTTTTCTTTTCTTTTACAAAGTTTTTCCCCAAGTAAAATATTATCTCAATAAAATTTCTGAAGAAAATCTTCATTTAAAACAGGAAAACGCCCGGCCATGCATAGTTTCACGGAAAATTAATTAGTATTTCAGCTTTCCAGATTTTTTTTTGATATTTTGATACATTTTTTGACTATTTTTATATTTTACCTTGACACATTTTATTTACAAAATTGTGAACATTTTGTATTTAAGGGAGTCAAGGGAATTATTTATCAATAAAATTTATTACTTGTAAAAGAAAATTTACATTATTATGCGTGCATTCAAAAAGCGTTACGTAAAATTTTAATGTACGTTTAATATTTCAGAGAGCGTAAGTTAACTGTCAAATGTATTTCCTAAACTATTTATCTCAAAATATTTATTTGAAAAAAATATTCAAAATATTTATTTTCATGTTTATTCAACGAGTTTGTTTTCTATGTCTTTCATGAACTTTGAAAATATGCATCTGAAATTTATAATACTATAAAAATTCATTATTCTCACCTCTTGATTATTCAATTAATGTCTTTACAGACAATTATATTAATCACTTAATTCACTTAATTACTATTATTCTGTTTACTTTAAAACAAACTTAGAAATAAATACAAACTTTACGAAATAAAATTCGAGGAAGAGTGTTATTAATCTATAAACGGAATTTTTAAATTCTTGAATTACTGACGCAGAAAATTCTTAAGAGTAATTACTGAAACTTATATTTACAATCCATTGGGTTTTAATTTTAGATAATGTGTATCAGATTGATTTATCGCAGCGATTTTCTATTTGCATGATTGGTTTTATTTAAATTACGATCGCACACCAAATAATTGTTTGGAAATTACAAAATGAATTAATTTGTGCAAGTGTGTTTGTTTGTTTATGTAAATGTTTATTTTGTGCTAACAATGCAAAGTTTAATAATTTGGATTGACATTAGAAGAAAAGCATTAACAATTTTTGGAAAATAATCAAAAGTAAAACCTATTAAGCAATTTTCCATTCATAAGATCTTTGCAGTTTTTATAAATATATATTTTTTATAAAACTGTAAAAGTAAATTTTTAGTATAAAATACTTTTTAAAGTACAAATGATAATCGAATAAAATTTTGATTTAATAATTAATTAGTTAAAAATTTTCATTTGAATAAAAATTCATTGCATCATTTTTTTTTTCATACGGCAGAAATTTCTAACATTAACAAAATGAACGTAAAAATATCATATATAATTAAGAAATTTCTAGTTTACATTAATATAAGTAAAAATTAATTTTGGAGTATCATTAGACTTTCGTGTTTTGAGTTTTCAAACTAGGAAATAAAATACGTCAATAATAAAGGCTTAAAATTTTTAAAATGTCCAAATTAATTTAGGTCTAATTTATTACAATGCATTAAACATTGTTTGGATTCATTTTACTCATGATGGAATTAATTTATATTGCCATAAGATTAAGTTAAAACAGAATTAAAATATTTTTAGAACATTTGTTTTAGCATGTAGCTTTGACAGTAGTTAATTCGACCATTGCTCAGGTAATTATCACAAACTGACTGGATTAATAATTCTCTTAAAATTGTCCAAACGAGAGAATAAAACTTGGGTTGTATCGTTTATCATTACATAGTAATTGATATGTAATGATAAACGATAAGCAAACATAATTGTTTGGGCCTGTTATGCATTGAATTCCTTATTGTTAATTCTTGGAGCTTAGTTTACTACCTGATTATCAAATATTCTCTCATTTATTGCTTACTAAGCCTTTTCTACACGCTGTATTTGAATTGCCTATCTTACGTATCATAAACCTTGTAACTATAAACTTTGGACCTTGTATTTTCTTAAACACATAAAAAACTCTATTAAACAAGCATTCTGTTAAATACATTCTATACATCATATGAAAAAGTTTGATAAATATTTATTTATGAATATATCTATGCTTCACTTTTAACTGGGCCAATCTTGCAATGATTTTTTAAATTTATTAGTCATGTATTCCAAAGGTTCTAATATATTATAATCATGAATTCATTTACATAGTAAAAAATATCTCTTTAATGACTTGAGTTGATTGAATGTTTTCTCGCATTCATCTTCATATGTTTTTTAAAAATATATTTTGAAAATAGTTAAGTAGGGAAATGCGTCTACATTTATAAGTGGGGAATTTTTTTTATGTTTTGAATAGGAATTTGGTCTGCAAAGCTTTAAAAGTTCGAGATTTAAGATCAGATTATACCAAAAGTTAGTAACATGCATGTTATGTTATATAAAAGAAATAAATTGAGGTATTGGCCACTGAAAATTCATCCGTCTAAATTTTGCCTTTTTCTTGCAATATTTTCTTTCATAACTTTCTTCTATGTTTTCTATTCATTGAACAAATTAAGCGCAATATAAAGGTGATGAATCCTTATTTTTCAGCAGGTTATTAGAAACTAAAATTCATCGCCAAAATATAGCACAAATGAATATTGTTAGTAAAAATGTTGCACGAAACCCGTCTCATATATGTTTGTAGGAGAATGCAAGAATTCGCCTGCTCTGTTTGCTAAACGAATCATAGTTTTTTTTGATCATGAGCACGTATTCTTTATTGATTATTCACAATAATTCAATGAAAAAAGTATTACAAGAAATTACATAAATGATTTAGTATTTTGCATTTTATTTTGTAAGAAACAAGAATTATTTTTTATTTGAAAATACAAAACTTTTACAGAGTTCCAATTTCTTACTATACTCATCTTGATAAAAATTTAGATAAAGGCTTTAATTACTTATGCTTAATTTATATTCCTGTAGTTTAATAAATAAACAAAATAAATGCACAACGGATGAAATTATTCGATTAATTTTATTTTAAGAAGCCCCAAAAATAAATTTTCAAGTAAAATTATATAAATTGCTTAAATTTATGATATAAAAAAGTGAGATGCACACATTTTGAAAAAGGGAATTGATGAGTCGAATAAAACTTTTAATTTGGTGATAATTATTTTGAATTAATGTGATATGTACATGTTTTAATAATTTGCGTTAAATATAAATTAAAAAAATAAATTGAAGTTTTTAAGATCTAAGAATCAGCCAACTTATAAATTTGAAAGACTGAAATTTTTAAGGCTTCTTTACGATGATAGTAAAAAAAAATAATTAAATAGATATTCGAAAATTTATTAATTATATGCAAGTCTGATTCTTGATGACAAGAAATGTTTCTTGAAAAAATGAAAACAAAAAAAAAATTATTTAATTGTGAATGAGGTAACTTATAATATTAAAATTTGATAGTTAAGTAAAAAAAAAATCTTTGATTGTTTTAATAAATATTTTATATAATAAATAAGGCCGAAGTTTTTAAAAATTATTTAATTCCTTTTAGCAAATAATTTATTGTTATAATTTCAATAAAAATGTAATTTTGTAAAATTATAATACAGATTCACACAAGCTTATATAATTCAGCTAATATTTTTGGAAATGCAATTAAATGGATATATTACCAGATATATAAAATTGTTTTTAAAAGCAGGTTTGAAAAATATCTGATATTTGTAATTTCGCCATATATAATATTCCATCATCTAAAAAAGATATTTTTCAATGTGCCATGAAAAATATTTTCGCAAGCTTACTTTCACAACCTTTCATCAAATCATTTAGATATCGTTCATTCATAAGAAAAATTTTTGATAAAATCAGAATGATTGGAAATTTTACTCGATTTTCAGTTAAGGCGATTAATAAGGAAGAGACAACAACAAGTTTCAATTTTAGTTTGTTGAAAAAATTATTTTCAGGTTATAAGAGATGATAGTCTCAAATGAGGATTATTTTTCTTAAGTACAAATATTGAAATAACTTTTCAAGAATTATTATTATTATTATTGGACCTAGATAATATAGTAAACTATAAAAGGAAACAAAGGGAAAAAATACTGTCCCATTTTAAAAAAGAGGAAGAAAATCCTTTCAACAACAACGACAAAAATTCACAAATAATTTTATTTAATGTTGTTAAACCAAGCAGATACCAGTAAAAAAAAACTTATGCATGTGTAATTTTCAAAGAAAACAGTTTCGTTTTGTATTTTTCTTGAGTCTTATGGCAAAGAATAAGTTATTCAGATTTCTTTGGAACTATTGTACATTAAATCCTCATAAACAAGTCAAAAAATGAAATGTTTTTACAGAAATAGTTTCTAGCATAAAGCTATGGTTGAAGAAAGCAATTTGTATAGAAATGTTTCATCATTTCAAGGAATCTTGTTATTCTTCCGACAAATTTTACTTGGCAAATGGAAATAAAATGACTCTTGTAAATATGCATTTCTCTTCCGACGAAGTTTTTCATATAAATGTTAGATTCAACTTTTAATGCCTTGCAGGGTAGTTGCCAGATGAAACGCATAAATTTCAGTAAATTTTCTGTTGGTGAATCAAAAATGAAAAAATTGTCTTTTAATGAGTTTTCTTGGTCAGGTTGTATTTCAGATATGAAAAGTTAGAATTAAAAGTTCTCTTCTTCCTAGATTTGATATGATACTATAATCTGAATAATCAATCAATTTCTAGATATTTCACACAATTTCAATAATGCTGTCTACTTTTAAGAAGTAATTGAAAGATTTATTTAATAATATACTCAGCAAATTTCAAAAAATTACATATAGTCAATTTTACTTTCATTTCTAATCTTAATCTTCTTTTTTTTTCATCTTGCAAATAACATAGGGAAAGATTTATTTTGTGTTCATAGATAATGGACCATTAGAAAATGGATAAAATAAGATAAAATATTCTCGAAAATTTTTTAAAAGAACATCTGGAAGAGAGGAAAGGGCCAGATTGTATTCATATATTAAGAATTATGTGAAATGTAGAGTTATTCAAAGAGAAGGAGCAGACTAAAATATTTATTTCTAGTAAATGATTGTAGACAGAGACACGTTCGATACATCATTTTAAAATTCCAAACTTCGAATTTTACATTCCAATAATCCTGATAAAAACTGCATGGTTGTTTGTTGCAAAAAATGGCAATGTCTCTGAGAATGACAATTTCAAATGACAACGTCTCATTCTGAGAATCCATTGTTGAATTGTAATGTTTATTTTTTAAAAGTTAAACAAACAGACGTCTCTTCATAAGCAGATTTACAGATGACACAAAACTTTAGCGGAGGTAGATAGCATATACAAAAATAAACAAATAAGAAATGTCTGGCTCTCCTTACACATCACATTAAAGCATTGTATTTATATGAACTGAATTCAAATGTAGCCACAAACTCTCTTCTTGAGAAACTCCACAAGTAAGGAGATTAAAATTTCGTAGTAACCTGTATAAAGTTTGATTAAAATGTATGTATACTACCTTTCAAGATCTGCTAGATCAAGTTCTTACAGAAGTGAGTTTAATAAAGAATCGCCTCGTTGTAAAGAAATTTGTAGTTAGTATAAGAAACTAGAAACTTCGTATGACAAGAAATGAACGTTGGATTCGACGTTTTTCGATAGTAAATAGAACTCCTTTTGGATTAATAGATACTTCAAATTTCAAATCAATTTGAAGTCAAAACGTTAAAAAGAATTTTAAGTAGTTTTATGATATTTTGTTATTAAATAGCAGAAATTAACGAAAACAATGTACAGTCATCCAGCATTATTAGACTATTTCATCCTCCTATGTGAAACAAGTATCATTTTAAAACTTCCAAACTAAAAGGTTCTATGCCTCAATTTTTCACAGGGCATTGTCTACTTATTTAAAACTTTACAAATTAAAAGATTTTCTAATGAGAAACACCTTTTCTTGAAGTCATGAACAAATGTTTCATGGAAAATTACCCGGAGTTAACTTATGGTTAATGTACCTTGATTAAATAGGGAGATACCTGACATTTTCTCTTAAAAAGTTTGTTCCATATTTAAATGTGCCAGATTTAGATATTTTCTGAACATCGGTAATAACAATTTTCATTTGTGACACTTTATTTTTTCATTTTCGATATCTATAAAATTGCAATTTACATGTTAAAATTAATGGTCATTTCGTGCATGTCAAAATTTTTATAAAACTTTTGGGAGAATTTTAATATTTTTCCGCGAAGAAATATTCAAGCGCATTGAAAGTTTTGTTTAAATTGCACTTGAACCTGTATTTCATCTGAATATGTAATTAAATAATATTTAATGAAAATATGACGAAGGAACACATTTGTAATGAATAATAAGAAAAATACTTTAATATAATAGGTAATAAGAAGAATATTTTAATGTATTAAATAATAAGAAAAATATTCATTTATTTTACAATGCATAGCAAAGTAAGTATAAAATACAAGTGAAAGTCACTTTACTTTATTTTACGATGCCAAATTTAGGACATATAAAATTATTATTTCGTTGAGTATAAATATTGTCTGAAGAAATGTTAAAGTGCTCTGTAGAAATGTTAATTAGTGTTAAAAATTTGCTTAAAACTTTCCCTTTAGAAAACATGGAACTTTTCAAACCAGTGAGTTTTGAAAAGCTGAGATTGAGAAGAGTTTTACAAGAATTTGAAGGATGTCGACATAGAATCTTCTCATCATTAGATAGAAAAAATCTGTGAAGAATGTTTAGGAAAACTTTTCCTGAAATCTTGCAATTCATCGCCGGAAACCCGTTTTTGAGTGGAAGTGAAGCATACATTTAAACAAGTTCTTCTAAAATCATATTTTCTGGAAAGTTTGAAAACGATTTAATTTTATATATATATATATATATATAAAGCAATTAATGATATATCTGGATTTTTGAAGAGTCTATAATTTAGGAAAGATTTCATTATTCTTAAAATCATAAAATCTACCCATATATATTATATTTTATGTGTCATATCTTTACATTTTGCGCAACTATACTAGACAAATAATTTTTGTTATGTATTTGCACAAAATAAATAAAAAAGGTAAACAAAGTGTTAATTTTTGTCAGTTATATATGTCTTTTTATTTACTTAAAGAAGTTCAGTAGAATTCAATTAATTAATAATTTAAATAACTTATTTTAAAAAGTTAAATTATTTAAGTATAAAAATTAGGAGCCCATATAATAATGCAGTTGAAATGTTGCAGTTGATTAAATTTATTACCACATTATGCTGCTAATATTACTTTGGGATTATTACTGTATATAATAAAAAAGGCGTATGAATTATCCCGTCCGGGGTTTTGGCCAAGGGGTAGCGCCTCTGTCTCGTCATCTAGACCTCCCATTTTCAATTCCTGGGTCAGGCATAGTTGCTCTTCCCCCTTTGTTTTATTTGTAAGGTGGGTAAAAGAGCCCCCCCCCTCCCCTGTAAAAAGAGGTTTGCAAGCGAGCGTGTGAGTGTCCACTTCATATGAGTTAAAAATCAGATTTCTGCTCTCGGGTGCTCAGGGGTATTACCCTCAGAAGCTAAAAAGAAGTATTTCTTATAAATAGCGTGGACACGACATCATCACCATTAAGTAGGCGTAGAGGAACAGTAATATTGAACAAATTGCATCTTATAATAATTAAAATAAAGGTATTTTCAGCTTTATTACTATTAAAATAAAAACTTAATTCAAATGATTTTTAAAATTTGCAATATTTAAAAACGGAAAATTGAGTCTAATTTGAAAACGGGTTATTTCAAAATTTAGTTAAAATAAAGAATATTGCTCATTTTATTTATCAAAACCTCCCAAATTAAAACGCGAAATCAGAGGAAAATCGTTAATAAAAGAAGCATACCTTTGCATATTTTATTGGAGTAATTCATTTCTTCTGATTTATATAGAGTTATATTGAATTGTTTATGTACATTGAAGAGCCTAAACACTGGCACATCTACATAATATTATGCAGAGCCCCCTGCGAGCACGCAGAAGTGTTGCAAAATGGCTTAGCATAAACCACGAGTGACGAACCTTTAAGGATCAACGAGCCATTTTTTCAAAGCAAATTTTCAATAAGGTATAGACGTACCGTCAAATAATTACAACTTGTGATTATTTAGAAAATAATAAAACTAAATACTAATAACTCATTTATTACGAAAAAATACATTTTGCACTGTATAGGAGTAAATGTTTTAGTTATATGTGTAATTCAAATTAAAGTAACATTAGTGTGGTTTCTGTCGTTGCAGATTAGATGACAAATATCTTGCGGTCGGATTGTAAGGTGTTTCTTTTAGCAGAATACCTGCAGAATTGGGAGTCATCTGCCAAACGGTTTCTAAGCGAGTCTTTAATGTTATTCATCTCTGAAAATAATGAATCGCCGGCAGAGGTAGATGAAAATATGGTTAAAATAGCATGGACCAGTTGCTTCAAACAGTTAAACATGTCTGGAATCGAATTCCATGTTTCCAAAATTTCGTTTCTGGCATTTTTGCTTATATTGCTTGTTAATCTTTCTGTTTCAATCTATTCTAATTTTTCTGTTGTTTCAATAAATTTTTAAATCCATATTGAACTAGACTGGAAATCAATCAGTTGCATTTCAAATTCTTCAATTTCCACTCAATCGAATTGGGGCAAATTCAGTTTATCAAATGCAGTCACATAAACTCACAAAAAGCTTCCGCTAATTCTTTGAACTGAGAACATTTCGCTGAAAATTCCTTGATTAAAGAATCAATTATCGAAATAAATTCTTCAATAACTTCTTCTTCGTCTGGTTTCTCACGTACATCTAAATCTGATATATAATATTGATATTCTTTTTCAAGTTTAAAAAGTGATATTTTTGATATTTTTTTTTCACGTTTGTAGTTTCCTGTAATAATATCGTTTCTGAAAACACGCAGTTTAGCGACAAAAGCTCGAATGAAATCCATCACGACGACAATTTTTTTATTTGTGCCTTGAAACTTTACGTTCAGTTCATTGAAATGTTGGCATATATCTGTAAAAAAAAACCATCAATTTTAAAAGCCACGTAATATCCATTAACTGTGGATATTGTTTAATTTCCCCCTTATTTTACAGAAACAGTCTGATCTCTTCCAAGCAGTCAACAAACATTTGATGTACGTTCCCGCGGCTCAACCAGCGAACATTATTATAACATTAATAAGTCATTATACATCTAGTTGACTTCATCCAACAAAGCATCAAACTCTCGCTTATTTAAAGCATACGACCATATGAGGTTGAGTATTTTTGTGACTAACGCCATTACATTATCAAGAAATGTTAAACCACTCTTAGCACACAAGGCTTGTTAGTGAATAATGCAATGGAATTCCAGAATTGAATGTTTTGCGTCTGTTTGAAATAAACTAACGATGTCGTTTTTATTTATTATTTATTTATTGGCCCACCATATTTGAAGCACCATCAATTGTTACTGAAACAATTCTTTTCAAATCAATTTCTTTCTCAGTTTTCTCAATTTTTAACAGCTTTACAAATATCTGTGAGCTTTGTAGTTGTTAGCATCCATATTATTGCAATTAATTCTTCCTTAATGACGTTTCCTACAAAATATTGAACAAAAATAACTAAACGTACTGATTTAGTGATGTCAGTACTTTCATCAAGACACAGCAGGAAGCAGCGGAGTTAATGTCATCTGTTACATTTCCGGACAGTTTTAAGATTCTTTCCTTTATTCTTAATATTCTTTCCTTTTGTTTCAAATATTTGATGCGCTGAATTATCTTAGCTTTATTATCAAAATTTTCAAAAAGTGAGGATGCGCATGCTAACCAAGTTTCCTTCAAAATCTCAAAAGGCTTGAAAAGGCTTACCTCACCCTCTTGAAAAGGCTCACCCTCTTGAAAAGGCTTACTATGCCGATCAATGACATTTGCAGCCGAGTAACTTGCCGCCCTCATATGACAATATTTATTAACATATTTAATCATAGGCGTCGATTGTTTAATTCTGTCTTTTATTGCACTTGCAGGGAATGGGAATATGCGCACCGCGACCGATCACTCGCGTTTGTTCGTAATACTTCATGGTGAACTTTGTTATTTTGAGCTAAAAAGCAAACCGTTTTCACCGGTGACGTGACCAAAATATTCTGCTACGTGCCACTGGTTCGCCATCCCTAGTATAAACCAAACGAACATCTTAAAGTATTTTAGAGGTAATTCGCGTTCTGAATTCCAAAGAGCAATCCACAAATCTATAGAAGTGTGCAGTACTAGTGAAATCGTCATAATCGAAGATCCAAATTTCATCAGTACCTTAAATCTGCTACCTCCCATCTTTAATGTATCGAATATATATAAAATTTTCTTATTTTTATTTCTATTAAAATAACTGAAGAAAACATTTTAAATTGAATTTTCCATTAATTCATTAGCTTCTACAGTCAAATGAAATAGAATTATCCTGTAAGGTAAAGCAAGTAAATATATGTATGTAAACTCGTAAAATTAATAAATTGTTCAATATACAAAAATAAAATAACATAATTATCTATTTCGTAGAATTTGACTAAAACCTAGAAAATGAAAATGAGTCTTTGAGTACTGAAATATACTTTCTCAACATTAAAGAAGATCGAGTACAAAATAAAGAAGTAAAAGATTTAACATAAAGCCATTTTTTTAAGAAAAAGAAGAAGCTGTTTCAGAGAAAATGTTTTGATCAGAGAAAATTCTGAATTTCATAGAAATACCAAATAATTGCTTCTCAAACAATTGATGAGTACAAAAAGATGCTTCAAAGATTATATTTTATTTTTGAAGTTAATAATATACTTGATGAGCCTAGAAGAAACTACGTAAAGAAATAAA
>JAPMOR010039203.1:0-28051 GCA_026543865.1 Argiope aurantia | reverse complement strand
ACACACACACACACACACACACACACATTCATATATAATCAGGATGTGATTTAAAATTTCACATTTAAAAATTTTCTACGAAAAAAAACACGATTTTCCAAAAAAAAAAAAAAAAAAGCTACCAAGTAGAAGCTTCTTTCCAAGTAGAAGCGCGGTCTTTCAGATATTAGCTTTAAAATTCCACGTGGTATAATAATAGATAGTTACATAAGATAGAAGACCAGAATTGCCAAATTAGAAAAGTAAATGCTAAAATTATTTTTAAAAAAATGTTAAAACAAAATCAATTCTGATTATCATTGAAATAATATTTTGCCAATATTATATTCAAAGCGATTTGTCTCTGTCCACAATGAAATTGAAGAGTTTTCAAACTTGTACTGTTTTCAAGAATATCATGTAAATTTTTGCCGAAAGGAAAATAAAAAATAAAAAAATAGAAAAGCGAGAATTAAAAAAAAAATCGTGTATAGGATTTATCTTATATGTAATCTTAATTACTAGACATCTCAAATAAACTGATTAGAGTTAGGTTTATTAAAAATGTAAATACATATTTTGTCATATTTTCCTCAATTACTTAGGTATTGGAAACATTATGCTTTTAAAGTTTTTATTTTTTTTATTTGATTTTGACTCTGGTTATTGCAGGAATAAACAATTTAATAAATGACTGAAGAAATTTCAAGAAGAAATTCCACTTAACCAGTTAAATTGACTGGGCGGACCGCTCAGGATAATAATAAGGGCTGTATGAATTATGCAAAATAGACTCAATCATATGTGCAAATTTGGCATATAATTTATATATATAACAATATATATAATTTATATATATAATAATATTTAGAGAATCCCATTTAATCAAAATTTAAGAACAATGATAATCCGTTGAAAAATTATGCAATTATTGAAATTTTAAGAAAGGCCCAAATAAAAAATAAATCTGCGATTCCGAATTAAAAGACATATAATTTGGAAATATTTTTATTTATTTCAAAACATCCAATATTTAAATGATTATACACATTTAAGTTTATAATATTCTAATCAATTGTTTAAAATCTAGGAAGTCTCATAAAAAAAGGTAACATTTAGTATAAAAAATCTCCAGTTTTCTCAAGTATTAAAAAACAACTAATGTCTTAAAATTTTTGTAAAATTTATTAAATTTTAATTTCAGTGTCATCTGAAAGTACAGAAATAGTGCTTTAGTTATCCTTAAGAAAATGAAGAAAACCGCCAAACATAGTTGAATACCTTATAACATGGTGGATTTTGAAACAGATCCACTGCACACGGCCATTTTTCAAGGTGTTCCAAATTGCTAGTATTCAGAGTTGTTCTTACCACCCACACATTTTCCTTAATTTCACTCAATCACCTAAAACATTAAAAATTTATTTGAAAAGATATTGTAAGTGGGTCAAGAGAATAATAAAAATATTGTTGCATATGTGTAATTATAAAAACGCAATTAATTTTAGAAATCAACTTACAATTTATAGATGAGAAATAATTGGATGAGCAGGAATTTTCTCCAATTTATACGTTTATATTATGGTGCGTTTTGTGTTTAACTTCGTTAAACTGCAAATAGAACAACTTATATCATCCCATTAGATCTTTGCGTTTTTTGTTTCTTTGTTGATATACACTCGTACGCTTAAATATATAAAGTCGGACTTACCAGTATTGCGTTTGGTCCAAAATCGACAACGAACTACAAATATGGTAACAAACTAAAATTCATTCATTCAAGAATATTTTAAGGGTAGAAAAGCTTAGTCTTAAATAAATATTGAAATCATTTACTGCATCACTAGTCATAAGTACAAATATAAAAAGTTTTGAAGTCTCTGCTTATAAGCAATTGATTTAACTGTGACAGAACAAGAATCTCAACGAAAATATCTTGAAGACTCGATTTTTGCACTAATCCGAAGCAAAGGAATCTGTATAAGTCTACATGTAAATTTACTTTTTTTTCTGTTTTTGTTGTTCATCATTTGTACATAAAGAATTTAAAGAAAGAAACTTTCTCAGATATTTAAAACAAGTTACTAACATTAATATATATTTGAATAAAATTATTTATGAATCGTATTATTTATATAAATATGAAAACTTTCCATTTTGATTTTAAGTGAATGTGGCGAACAAATAGCTGAAGGAATTGAGAACGCCTTGCAATTTTGAATCGCAACTGTATGCGACAACCGAGTTAACGCCTCGTACTATAAACTTATACTCCCCACTAACGCAAAAGCGAATTCAATATAAAATATAGTTCAGTGGAAAAAGTATTTTTGGTTTACTCTGTCCTTGAAAAATGTAAAGATGTTTTATATAAAAAAAACACATCCCAGCGGCTTTTTTTTGTGAAAAAATTAAAAAAGAAGAAACAAAACAAAAAAAAAATCAGCTATTGCACGGCATGCACACAAGAAAAAAGACACTGCTATTTCAGAAAACTTTTGAAATATCGTGTGTATGAAAAAAGATGAAACGATGGAGTTCAGAAGAAACTAAGACGAGTAGTTAATTTCAACCAATAGGTTCATTATACAAGTAAAATACAAAAGCTCAACTAACATATTTACAAAATTTAAACTTTTATTATTTTGAATTGCATTTTCCATCAGAATGACATTTTAAAAGTACTATAGCATTTAATATGGATAATATATTTTATTTCTTCATTATGTAACTAGCAACTGAATTGTAGAACATTTGGATCTGGAAAAAGTATTGTGTTAATTACAATTTCTCGAATATTTAATAGATTTACCATAATAACAATCGTCATCATCTTCTTAATCGATTAATCAGTTTTCATCCTCATTGTCAGCATTGAAATAATATACTATGATCTTTTTTTCTTAACTCACAACAAATTTGCTGCAATAACTCTAAAGCCAATCGAATATTTATTTTATTAATATTTAAGATTAATTTTTCTCATTAATTCTGTCTTTTTAATGCCGTCAGGACAATTTAATCAAGAAAAATTGTACATGAAATAATAATTTAATTTTCACTTACAAATATATTTCATTTTAAAAAATCCTTAAAGAAACACTTAATGAAGTTAGATTTAATATTTTTAAGTGTGTGGATTTTATTTTCAAAATTCTCCGGAATCGAGGATTGTTTTCAATACCAGGGAATCTCACGCCTACTTTGATTTTTGTAGCACCTTTTAGAGGATTTTCTTTTCTTTCAATTCTGATTCTTCATAATCACTCAAATAATTCTCAACTACTAAGGCTATCCTATCTTTATCTGAGGCGGGATTCATTTTACAACTAACTTTTCCTTTAGTAAAAATATATATTGACAGACGGTCAAATTTACGATATGTGATTACTTTCGGGATGAATTTTTTAAAAACTTCTCTAAAATAGTTAGAATTTTTGCATAAAAAATTCAAAAGTTATCTATGAAACCAATAAATGTAAATTAAATAACATAAGTACCAATAAGTAACAACACACGTAAGTTTTTAAAAAATTGAAAAAAAAAGTCTTTTATTTATTTATTTTTTACTCAAAAGAGGTATGAAACAAAAATCTGCTAGTGTAGCAGTTTGTCAAATAATTTGCTTAACATTTTAAATAAATATATTTCTTGAGTCAAAAAATTCTTTCTATCCATTCTTTAAATATTGCGGTTCGACTAGTAAAACAAATGAAATTTTCAATTTTTCCGCATTGCAGTATTAAAAGAAAATTTTCCAAATTAGAAATAGTTGCCAAAGAAAACATGCATAACAATTCAACAGCCAGAATAAAAAATTTTTGTATATAGTTTTTAAAAACGTTTACACTGCTACTTTATTTAATTGAGAGTTAATTATTATATTTCAAATAATGAATAGGTACTTATTACTTATTAATAGGTACTTATTACTTATTACTTATTTGTATTTATGCCAAATTCGTTATTCCATGAATAAGGAGGTACCTTAACTTCAAAGTATTGTAACTGCTCAAATTTTTAGTTTTTGCAAGATTGCTCTAATGAAACAAACAAACAAAAAAATGCGATTACGTTAGATATTATACTAGGCAAAGTAACGAAATATCAGACTTATAAAGTTAAAGGATAAAAATATGAATAAGGATATAAAATAAGGATAAAAATATGAATGTATAGAAATATATAATAAAAAGATATCTTGGAAACATTTAAAGCCCTGCATTTAACAAAAATTAATTCTTATTTTACATTTTTCAGAACTGTAATTACTATATACTTGTTCATATATTAATCTACTTCTGAATTATAAAATCCCTTAAATCTAAATATTAGTATCAATAAAATACCAGTCCATACATTCTGAATTATACAACTACTAACTAATAATAAGTATTTTAAACGGAACTGCGTACTTAAGATACTATGAGTCTTTTTGACATGTACATGTCTTGCTGTAATTTACAAATAGCAAAATGCTTGCTGTACAATATTTAAGCAAACAAAACCATGATTTTCTTGTTGCTTCTTGGATTATCATGTAGTCAATTAGTTTATCGTTGATGTTTAATAAGTAATAAATTATAGCTGGAAAACCAAAATGAATTTAGAGAATAGCAACATTAAGTATAAACAGCTAAATATGACTTTTATTAGGTTTTAATTAATTTATAGCTGTAATGATGTCCAAAAATTTTAAAAACTTGATGATCTTGTTTTCAGTAGACTAATGTCTATTAAATTAGAAAGACAGCCTCGGATTATGCTTTTTTATCAGCAAACATTGACATATTTTTACTACTCTTTTTCTTTTTTCTTTATAGCCTTTTACTTTTCTTTAATGGCAATTTCTAGAATTCCAATAGTTATTAAAAATATTGAAAAAGAAATTTATTTACCTTCTTTTTCAAATGATAACAATTGAGCGTTTCTAACTTTGCCACACGAAAACTGATAAAAAACAACTATTTTTTAATTCTATACTTTGAAGATGAACAATCAATATGCGCCTCTTTAAAAATAAGACTGAATGAAACTGAATATTTTTTGTTTTATGACTTCATCATTACATAATAACATGAATCAGGGTGCAGTTCCTGATTATTCTCAAATAAGTCTTTCTTTTTATCACATAAATACCATAAAAAATTCTTTATTTATTACAGAACCTTTTAATTTAATCATTTATAATACGCAACATTATATTTATAGCAACTTGAATGTTTCCACTTTCAAGAATTCTACATAAGAAGGACAAGCTCGGTTGCTATGGAAACAGTGTAGGACTCACAGTATAGAAACAGTGTAGGTGCCACCGCACGTGCGTCAAAACTCACCTACGTGCAGTAGCACCATAACAGTTTTATTGTTCTCAATTTCTTTAAAGAAATTAAGATCGTTATTTATTGAACGGGTCTCGCTTAAAGATGAAAATGGCAGCTATAGATTAGAGGTAAAATAAAAGATAAATGATTACATTTTTAATTTTGCAAATTTGGAATGTTTTTATGTATAATTCTTTATTGTCCGTGAAACAATCAAGGAAATCAAGGAAAAAATCAAGGAATCAAACAAAATGCAGTAAAAGATTTGGCCGTTGCAAAATCCAATCTTTAGATCGATGCACAATTTTAGCATAGTGTTTGTTTTAAGGCCTAATAAAAGATTGTTCAGTACTTTGCTACCAACGCGCCAAGTTGGCAAGCGCCCATTCTAGGGTTGCTCCTTTTTTGTAACTGCGCGGGTCATGACCCGCCAGAACGGTTTAGAACTTAGAACACGATGCTTACCGTTGGTAGCAGGGTGACTCCATGCCCCTTCTCATAGAAATAAACGGCATTTTATAGAAGCATCGTTTCATCACTTGCAGCTATACCGCAATTCCTTAGTTTATTTTAATTAGTTACACCGCATTATTTAGTTCATTTAACACACTCAATTGTGGAGCCATCATCGACCTCCACAACAAAGATAATAAGAGCTTTATCAAAAAAAAAAAAAAAAAAAAAAAAAAAAAAAGGCTGATTAAGTGCGTAAAAGATGAATATCCTGAAAACAGAAAAATGTGAAAGAGGGAATATGATGGTATGTGGATGCTTTTCCAGTAAAAATGGCGAAATCGTGATTATCGACAAAAGAATGGACAGGAGGATGCACATCAATATCCTATCGCCTTGTGTGAAGAAATCGATCACAAATTTGAGCAAGGATCTTACTTTTGGACAAGAAAAGAATCGAAACACATATCAAACATCGTTTTTTAAATATTATGACTAGAGTATTAGGACAGAAACTCTATGATCAATTTTGAAGCAGATAAAGATTTGAAAAAGTGAAAAAATAAAAATAAGTTTTTTTCAGACGATGAAACATAAATGAAGAATTATCAACCATGAATCGAAGAATAAATTCGTTGGTAGCATGAATCAAAGACCGAAAACAGTTACTAACGCCAAAGAAAATCCAACTAAATATTTAACACTAATATTTGATTTTGAATACAGCTATGTTCTATACGTTCAAAAAATAATAAAATATATTCCCCTTTTGTGACATTCTGTGATAAAGTTGAAGTTCTTGGAAATTTTTTATTTAATAAATAAATTTGTATATATTTAAAAATTAGCACATTTGAAATATAAATATATAAATTTATTTCCTATAATAAAAAGTTTAAAAACTTCATTGCTATTCTATTATTTTGAACGACATTTAATTTATATAAAAAAATTCTGCTTAATGCAATTTACAT
The DNA here is from genome assembly GCA_026543865.1 of Argiope aurantia. Lineage (NCBI taxonomy): Eukaryota > Metazoa > Arthropoda > Arachnida > Araneae > Araneidae > Argiope > Argiope aurantia. The sequence continues at coordinate 21,321 of JAPMOR010039203.1, read as the reverse complement.
GTTCCGAAACGGTTTTGATTTAAGTATTTTTCTCAATGTGTATAATCAGAGTTTGTCTAGTTAATATAATGATGCAAAAATTAGTTTTATCAGCAAAAAAATTTGCTACTTTTAAATTCGGTAATTTTTAGAGCATTATTTGATGAAATATATTTTTAATTTTTAGTCTTTAATTTATTTGCAATTATTTAATGTATAAAATTATGGAAATCTATTTCTCCCTTCATATTTGTTCTAGATAGTATTTCTCGTAGTGAATGGAGTTTAAAATAAATTAGTAAAAAAGCAAAATTAAATACTGAAAGTATTAAAATTGAGCATTTTTATCGAGAATACATCAGACAAACAAATTTCAGAATATTATCATAATATTGATTCAAATCAAAAGCATATTTAAAATTAAAGTAATAAGTCAAAAAAATAACCAAGCATGAAAAGAATCACTGCTTTCACATACGGTTTCCTGCTTTTTATCGGCATATATATATATATATATATATATATATAGTGACGAACGCCATCTGCTGGCCAACAGGTGTTGATGCTTGTTAGACGGAGTACAGACGAGACGGGTCTGAACGAAAGTCAAGACGTGTGAGACGAGACGGGTCTCTGAACGAAAGACGCGGCGTAACATGGGAATTAATCCTGCGATGTATTCGACGAAATCTATTTAATGTTCATTTCTTTTATGTTAATGTAATTGTCCGTCCTAAATGTAATTAAATGTGCGTTCTAAAATAGTAGTGATTCCTGAGTCCTACATATATATATTACTTTCCGAATAATTAAGGTATTGGAAATATTACTTTGCAATTTATATTTCAAATTATCATTTTCATAAGAGACGAAAATTCTTGTATATTTTCTTTTTCTTCTATATAACTCCGATTTATGAATAGAAAAAAACTTTAGAATATTTTAATCATAAACTATTTAAATATCTTTAAATAATATCTTGAACGCATTTTTACATATATGTCCATAATATTCATTTATTCTTAAATATTAATTGCGAATATTAAAGACAAATATTCAGAAATGAAGAGTGAAACAATTATAACTAATAATTTATGTGAAAATATAAAATAACAAAACCTTCAAAATATGATCTTCAGAAGATTCAAATGAAAAGTAAATGTGAAATTCAAGAAATAAGTCACTCTGTTAAGGAAAATTATCATGCATCAAAAGGATCACTGCTTTCACATGCGTTTTTTTTTTTTTTTTTTTTTTTTTATCGGCATATAATAATTTTCGTTTTTTGTTTACGAATAATATATTAGAAATTTTCGTTTTGCGATTTATATTTTAAATGATCATTTTGATATGAAAGGAAAATTCTTGTCTATTTTCTTTTTCTTCGAAATAATAATTCCAATTAATGAAAAGAAAAAATCAGAATCTTTTACTTATCAGGTATCTAAATTTCTTTAAACATTGACTTGAACACATTTTTCCATATAGTTCCCAAATATTCATTTATTTTAAAACATTAATTCGAAAAATTAAAGTCACATATTTCAAAAAGAATAATGAAAAATTTATGACTAATAATTTATCTCAGAATATAAAACATGAAAACCATCTGAAATATACGAAAGGAACATTGAAATTTTCGAAGCACATTAACCATTAATATCTTTTAGAGCTATAAAACCTTAATGTGCATTACGACCACTTATTGTTAAGTAAAAAGTGTGAAAGGGAAATAAACTCTTGCAGAAACAAATAAACTCTCTGTATTTCACCACCTTTTCATATTCAATTAAAACCATTATCAGTATTCTCATGTAGATGTGGTTAAGATTCTTCCATGTTTTTGGTGATTGAAATACAATTTGAACTGAAAATATCAAATTTGAAGAAGAAATATCTGGAAATATAAATTTTTTAACAACATAAACAGAGACATTTTGGAGATTTCCTCCACTTCTCATCATCGCATTCCTTTCATTTATGTTTATATCAGACAGAGTGCGTAGTTAGAAATTGTTGCAAAAATTAAGTACTTTTAAGCACGTTTTAAGCACCGTAGCCAAATAAATTAAGTACTTTGTACATGTACGCATACGTAAAACGGCGTATTTTCTAATCATAGGTTATTTTCTGTTTTATAAGAATGCATAGTTTTTAATGATTTTTTTAAATATAATTTTAAATGTTTATTTTTTAAACTTTAATATTTATTTCTGTATTTGAACATTATTAGCGCAACGCTTTAATAATAAAACAAATTATGTCTTTTTGGTTTCGTCAAAAAAAAAAAATCATAAAAATGAAAACCTATTAATACCAACAGTTTAAGTGTACTTTTAAGAGATTAACAATCAAAATCTGTGATCTTTTTCAATAATTTTTAAATAACAAACTAGCAACTTTTTTCGATAATACATCATTTCTGAAAATGTCGTCATTGTTGTAGAAGAAAAGGGATGATCAAACAGTTTGCATTTGATTTTTATATAAACAACAAGATTCGATAAAGCTGGGATAGAAAGTGTAAATTTCCTCCTGCACTTTCTTGCGACATTTAGAAATCTTAGTTTCAGTCTTATACAGCTAGCTAATCATTCCAGAATACTTACAATTATTAGACTGTCAGTCTTATGATAGTAACCATTCTGGCTTCAATTTCGTGGCATTTTTGGCAAAATTGCCCCGAAATTGACGATAGATCAATACCATGTTCTAAATATGTTTTTTTTTTAATATGCAGGCTATAAAAAATGTTTTATTGCTTCTAACTTCTGAATTTGAAGCATTCAAATGCACTTATCTTTTTGTATATTTGCATTTAAAAAAAGATTGAAGAACCATCTACAAAACTGAATTATATCAATTAAGTGAGAAAAAAATTATCTGGAAAAAGAAATGCTTTTTTTTTTTTGTTAAAAAAAGAGGTATAAAGCATAACATCTTCTAATTTAGAAATTTATCAAATGATTTGCTTAAAATTTTGCAGCTAAGGATCTATATTATTTAGTTCCTGAACTACAAATTATGCTATATTTTTATCCGTTCTTTAAACATTGGGATTCGATTTATAAATAAGACGAAATTTTTATTTTTTTCACGTCGTGAAGTAATAAAACAATTATAAAATATTTTTTAATGAATAGATTACTTGCATTATAGTTCAGAAACTGCGAAACATATCAAGGAATTATTATAATAATTTGAACAAAAATTATGTGTTAGATTTTAATTTATGAAGAGTTTCGTCTGAAAATTCTCTCAAAGATTAGAATTTAAGAAAATAGCATCTGAAAATATAAAATAGCATAGAAAGATTAAAATTTACTCCAAATCAAAATTTTAAATAGTTATAAGATTTTATATGCAATATCTTAAATAATAGATGATATTTTTAATAAAATAATTTAAAAAGTAAAACATTAAGGAACCATGAACCGGCAATAAAGTATATTCTTAAGGAGTGTACAACAATCTCTAATCATTTCAAATATGTTAATTTCATATTCGTCCGTTATTGTTCAGATGCCAAAACATATGTTCCCACTTACATCAAAGTCTCAGAGTTAATTATGAACGTTTCTGTAGCTAAGAATTATTAATTCATAACGAAATTTGGCTAAACGAGCATTGCTAAATGAGATTTTTAGAACATTGTGTTGCTTTAAATGAATTATAAACCTATTTTACTTCTCATATCACTATTTCAAATGAAAGAAAATAATTACGTCCGGAAGATTATTCCTCAATTATTCTTACCCCATATAATACTTTACTATGTTATTTCCTTCAGAACTCTTAAAAATAGAAGAAATTCTATTCATTCTTATTGGCAGAACTACCTTCTCTGTTTTAATTAAAGTAACCTTGTAATAAATTATTGATAACTTAAAAAGAAACAAGATAAAAATTTGTTCTAACACAATCAATTATGGAGCTTTCTCACTCAGCTTCTCACATAGCGATCAACATAAGCAAAGTATAACGTGAGTTGTGTATATATTGTGAATATCCGCATCCGTTGAAAATAGTTGTCAACAATCAGAACACAATGCGCATGAGTGAATTTCCAATGCCAGTTATGGTAACGCAAATGCGTGAATTCTTCTAAGACAGTTGGATAATGCTATGCAGAGTAGAAATTTTTCATTTCCTTTATTCTGTTTTATTTTAATTCAAAAGTACTTCAGAATGAATCCAAAAGATCGATTAATTAACAATGTTTAATTTTAAATGCATCAAACATTAAGAAAATAAACAGAATCGTTTGAAATAATCGGTCGAAAAATGGTAAGCCTAACCTCATTAGCGTGGGGGGGGGGCTGAAGCCTTACTTATTTGATGGTGGGGAAATGAAGATTTTTTGGCGGGAAAGTTAGTTTTTAATTAATAATTAAAATTCTAATTAAAAACTTCTAAAAAAGGGACCCCAGGTGCACATTCCCAACCTCCAAGGTATACATGTACCAAATTTATAGATGTAGGTCAAATGGTCTGGTCTGTACAGTGGTCAACACACACACACACACGCATTGAGCTTTTATGCTGTCAATATGCAATATGCTGTTTTAAATCAAAGTCAATTTATATCGAAAACTGGAAAGCTAGAAGAAAAATTTGATCAGTTAAAAAAAAATTCCTCTCTGCAACCTGAAAGGAAAAGGTAATCTATGTTACTGCCTTCAAATTCCTTTCAATCCTTCGACAAAAACCAGCGGGAAGGATCTACTTAATACTTTCTCGCATAGTTTGCCTCCTCCCCCCATAAAATAGTGGATTTTTGGTAAGTTCGCGAATACCTTGCATGGCGATAGCGAACAATAGTTACGAAACACACATCTTTGGCGTGAATCTAGCATTTTTACTGAATCTATCTTGATAACATGCGTTTTGGAAGCCTTTTTTCAAAAGACATCAAAATTTAATACGGAACTGCAGTTGTAGTCCGAGTCGGTTAAAATCCAAACAAAATTGCTCTAATTATTTTGTTAACAAGATAAATGGACAAAGCTTTATACGCTTGTGTGTGAGATAGAGTATGTATGTGTGCGCGCGCGCGAACGCAAACTTCTGAACGAAGGCTGGTTTTGAAATTTTTCCGAAGTCGTGTCATGTGAATCGTTACAATAGCCAGTCAGTCTTCATACAAGGAATCTTCTTATAAATATATTTATATTAACAACTTAATGAAACAACTTAAATAAATTAATTTTATTCTTAAAATATTCAATTCACTATTCGCTACGATTTTGCTAAAAAAATGCAAATAGAATTTTTTTTTTAAAAAAAAACCTACTTCTTGAAACTCGATGTATGCAATAGGATTATTGTTCCTCCGAGTAAGTTATTTTCTTTTTTATAACTCCCAGTTCCTCTTAGTACTGAACGTGCACGAAATACCAAACAGACAGCCTTCGACGTGCCTTAAAAAACGCGTCCTGCCTATGGAAAAAGACTAATTCCACCCAGTACTTCACACCTAAAACACGAATACCCTTTTACTATAATTTTAAAAGAAAATGCAAAGAGTGCATATAAAATTTCGATGTAAAAAAAATTAATTATTAAATGTACTTTTTTTTTTTTTTTGCAACTGATGTTAGGACAAAATCTTAAAAAAAATAGTACAATCAGCCTTCGTAATGCAAAGAATTTTGCATAAATGTTCTGTTGTGAAAATTTAAAGTTTTGATATCATTCTTTATTAATTACTGAATTAATAAAGAAATACCAATTATTAATTACTGAATCTTCTGTGAGTCATTGATTTGCATGTAATATGTTCAATCAGACTTTCTTGTTTTAAGGACAACATTTTACAAACATTATTTACAAAAAACAAACAAATAAAAACATTATATTCTGATGAATTATTTAACATTTTTAAGAGTGTAAATACAATGCGACTCTTTACTGAACAAAAATTCTTTGAGCATGCTTAATGCAGCCTAGCAATGACATTACAAATAAAGTATCGATCTGAAGCAAAAATAAAGAATAACATTAATATTAAAAATGAATATAGTAATACTGTGGAATAGAGCATGAGGAAAGCATAATTAATATATCTTATATGATTTCCCTTAACAAGGATGAATTAAAGGACTGCGATTTATATATAGTATATTAGTGCGGCATAACCCTTAATAGCATAATTTTTACTTGTGCGTATACGGAATATAATGTCACGTAGGTATTCTAGTGTGGAACTCAATGACACACACAAGAAGTAGAGCTAAACCAATTTATTAACTCAACTCTGGACTCAGAACACAGTGACTGACAGATCTTCTGCTTTTATATTAGCAAGGAAAGTTCCAGAATACTTTTCTGGAGACAGTAAGAAAAGTCCAGAACACTTATCCTCACCCCCTTCCCCCCCCTTCTCATATGAGAAGTATCCAAAGTCGAATTATAGCCAAGAAATTTCGAACTTCGGATTTTAACGTAATTCCCTGTTTCAGACCTCCATAAGTTCAAAATACACATTTTGTCTGTCTAAGAACACGATAAATCAAAAACATTTTGAGCTAAACGGATGAAAGTTCGTATATGGTCTTTAAGCTAAATTTGCAAAGTCCTATCAAATTTTGAACGAAATCCATACAAAGGAAATCTGTCTGTCCGATTGTCACTTATAAATAAGTGAAATAACACTTATAATAAAGAAAAAAACTAAATAGAGAGCTAATGGTTTAAAATGGAGATTTAGCATCTAAAGTATAGATCTCTGTCAAATTTGAAATCAAAACCATCAAGGGACTGATTGTACATTCTCATGCATTTCACGCAATAATCAAAAAATGTAGTAACTGAAATTCGGTATGTCACCTTGTGATTAAAATTTTAGATTTATATCAAATTTTGGTTTCATTCGGCTGGAAAAAGGGCATCCAAAATACATCTGTTTTCTGGATTCGTGTTTCAACCGTATCCTAGCGATTAATCGTCGGAGATTGCGTGTTAATAGGATGTTTCATAACTATTGTTCGCCAAATGGCATATAGTTGACAACACTTAAGTACTACTTTCCTTTACTATGCTACAAACCTACACATTTCTCATGTGTGAGTCTCTGAAACTCTAATCTGAATATCTAATGCGAACTAATATCTGAATGCAAAGTATACAAAATGAATCCGTCATTTAAGAAACTATAAATCACTGAAGGTTAGCTATTAAGGAATCAAAGAAAGATTGTTTCTCCATTAACAAAACACTGCACCTTTCACTAATAAAAATTGTTTCAGACTAAACCTCTTTACAGTGCTGATCAACTTTTACTTTTGCAGTTACACTATTTTTTCTAAGAGTGACAAATTAATTAAAACTAATCAAACTAATCTGCAACTTTGGGTCATTTAATATGCATAGCTAAAGCCGGAAAAAAGAACTCATTTTCCTTTATTTAGATTTAACACTGACTATCTGAGCTAATTTTTCATACTTAATGGCTAATTTAGTTTAATTGTGAGCTATATATAGAGAGATAGATAGATAGATAGATAGGTATGATTTTGACCATAACATAACTGTTGTTGTTTGCTTTTTTGCTCAAGATGGTACAGAAAGTCTTTAAACAAGCGATAAACTAACATACGAGCATCCATGCCAAGATGCAGATTTTCTAGGAATGGGGCATTTGCGCTCAATAAATTATTCCCTACCCCTGTTGCATTGTAGGTTTACTGGGATTCGGACCTTTGGCAAGAAAATTTGGCGAGCATCTAGAGGGGTGACGGTTTTTAGTTTTGAATAGCTGCATTTCGGGTCGGGCTAATTGGTAATAATGGAATGGCAATAATTTTTGTAAAAATTTTATTTGATCTTGAATTTATGAGATCTTGTACATGATAATTAATTCTATTATTAATAGACGACTGTTTTTATCAGAAAAATAAATAGCGGAATTAAATGCATTTAAAAAGAAGTAAGATATAAGAGAATTTATAGTTGTTTTATTTACTAATATTTAAACAATCTCATATTTCTGAATGAATTTTCTTGAAAATCGCTATTATCTATACTCATAAAAGGGGAAAAAATGTATGTGTATGTATATGTATTACAATAGTTCACTTAGCAATATCTTTATTAAGAAACTAGCCGCCTTTGGTAATCAGCAGTTCGCCAGCATAAAAGATCTCTAAAATTTTCAAATTTATTTTATGTAACTTGATCTCTTAATAGCTTTTACTGCAAAATATTTAGCTATCAAAGTTTCAGATTTTGATAGTTATATAATTCAGTCATACTATTATGTAGGCCTTAAACAGTTCTGTTCATTGTATTACTTACTAATTTCTGTCAGAGCTCATAAAATTTGCACATTAAATCAGAGTGGAAATGTTAAACTGCAATTAATATAAAAACATTTTTTACTGAAACCAAACACATCTTTTTTGAATAAAAAAACTGAATGTAGAGTCGCTCAACATTGAAGTTGTATATGCAATGCAGAATAATTTTTGTAATTTTTACAATATCTTAAAGAATTACTTAACAAAAATTTCTCTAATTCATCGTAAAATTCAGTTTTTATTTTTACTTTCAAAACATTTAAATGATGCAAATGAAAATATTTTATTTGACTTAAGTCAATAAATGTTCTTATGAAAAAATTATGAAGTTTAAATTTTACACAGTCCTTTTGTCCTAAGCAGTCATATTCTGCGAAATACTCTTGACACTTCAACTCTTAACTCAAGTTCAATAAATAAACTTTCTATCTTCTGCGATCAAATCTGTCAGTTTTTACATATCAATATTAGAAAAATCAATATTTTCATAATTATAAGCCAATCAATAGTGAGAAATCCTGGTAAATGGCGTATCTTCTTTGAAACGGACTATGAAGTGTTCTAAAATCGCCAATTTTTTATCGAAGAGTGATATTCAAATTTCATAAATTATTTAGTTTTAATGGATGATTTAATTGATTGAAGTTCAAAGATTTTTATTTAACCCTTAGCGCTCCGAAAAGTAATTAGATGCATAAATATTTGCCGAACAAGAGAACTTATTCATTGCTCCGAAAAATTCATATATATGAATTTTCCCAGAAAATTAATCTACATATTTTTACCACTCTTAAGTATTTTTACCAGTCAAAATTTCATAAAATAATTAAATAAAATGCCAAAATCATGCACTGCCTAGAATGGTTCCTGAGAGGAGAGATCGAAGTGCTAAGTGTTAAAATATTGATGTCTCAAAAAATTTGTTAAATAAGATTCAAAGGTTAATGTAAAAGGGTAAATATGTAAAAGGATTACAAAGGGTAATGTAAAGGACCTATGTAAAAATTTAAAATTCTTAATTCATCGGAGCATTTATTGACTCAAGTAACATAAAATGTAATTGTTTAGTTCATTTAGACCATTTTGTTAGTAGATGCGTGCCCCTGATTAAAATTAACTGATGGACGCTGATTACAGTGATTATCCAATAAATATTTTAAACCATGTTTGCCTTAAATTTAATTGTTTGATTTAATTAATACTATAAATATTGTAAAAGGTCATAGAAATCTTTTCCTCCATTTACTTTTTAGAAAATATATTTCAAATGTTTTCGCTTCACACAGAAACTTGCTGAAGTTTACACTTTTATATATTTAATTTACAAAAATAGTTGATTTATTTTTTTAATTTGAACTACTGTCAATGTGATGGCAACAGGTTGATAAAATTTTTAATTTTTTCCCCTATGACGTGCTCTTGCAGATTAAATTTTATTTTTATTTTGTGAGAAATGCATTGTTGAAAAATATAGTTAAAATATTTCTTTAAAAGCTTGTTAAACATTGAAACTTAATTTGTAGATTAAAGAATTCATATCATTAAAAAGAAAATTTTCTGAGTTTTATCTTAATGCAAAAATCAATTTTGTGCTGTAATTTTTCGGAAATTATAGTGTTGTAATTTTTAGAAAGTGTATCCATTTTTAAATCCTGTTACTCCTTAATGTAATAAATTATTGTATGTATAAGGATCAATGTTAGGGAAATTAATTAATATTGGATAAGAATGTTATCTGTAATGCGCATAAACAATGCTGAATGAGAAAGTTTTTGTATTAGTTGAAATTTAAACACTTTCGCTTTTCAAGTTAGCATTTTTGTTGAGATTACTGAAAATTAAGAGAGATACATTGCATAAAAAGCGGAATAGTGGAATAGTATAAGGTTTTTAGAACAGTAGCAAATGTTACATGTCCAATAGAATTTGAAGTTACATATGCTCTTGGGAGTAAGCGATCAAGAACAAGCTAAGTAAATTTAGCAACCATAAATCTGAATTATAAAATTAAGTTGGTTACTACTTTCATAAAAACTTTTTAAAAAATGCTTTTTAATGTGTATTAGCATTTGTGAAACAATATATTTTTAAACTATTTTTCTTCAATTCATGGTTATATAGGAGTAATCATAATTTCTATTTTGAAAAAAGTAACGTTCCTACCAAGTTATTTAATTGAATCTCTCAAACTTAAAAAAAATTTTAGTTACATACAAATGAGCAAAATTTGCGGATAAGCTTTCAGAAATGAGGAACAGTTTTGACTATGCTGAATGTCAGAGACAGAAATTTTTGCAGTTAGTTTATTCTTTCTTTCTTTCTTTATTTATTTTTGTTAAATATTAATGGCCATATAATGCATATTGTGAAATATTGAAAAAGGATTATTTAGAAATTATATTCATTTTTTTAAAATTTCTAACGCCTTTTTATTATTTTCATATTATTTTTTTATGTAGCCGTTTAGATGTTGCATTTAAATGTCGTTTCCGGTACATTGGATTATGTATAGTTAAATCTGACAGTAAATAAGCTAGAAAATGAAGTAATATATTTCAGATTTCAAGGAATTTCAGTAGTTATTAACATTTTCTTATTGAAAATATTTTTTTTCTCCTGAGAATTAACCAGCAGCTGTTTTTAAGATTATTAATATGATTCCTATCATTTATTTTATCCAGCCAAAAAGCTTATTATTTTGCAAAAAAAAAAAAAAAAAAAAAAAAAAACCCTTTTTTGAACAGTTTTAACGTAAAAAATACATTGGCTCATTTCAAGTATCAGCTTGTGGAATATATATACATAAAAGCATACATACATATAGAAAGAACTAAACATTATTGATATCCATTTAAATTTGAATTTAAAGCCCTTTCTCTCTATATTTTTTTCATTTTGTTAAATTAAGTTAAACCGTAAGAGATATAAAAATTAAATCCTCATAAAACTAAAAATTATAATTCATTCTATTAGATTAAATTTGTATTATGCACATCAGAATTATAATTTTTATAAATGTCTTCCGTGTGGGAAAATTATAAACGCATTCCTTTTAATAAATACATTTTTAAAGCAAATTTCTCACACTTTATATTTATTATTTTCAACACTCGTCTGAAACGTGGCAAGTGTCATCAGCATTTTTCTCAAGGAAGTTTCGTTTCGTGATAAGAGACAAGGAGTATCATTCTCACTCATAGTGAGTTGATTACCATTCGGCGTACATTGTAAAATCGCCAAATCTTACATGCAAAGATAAAGTTTATAATGTGGTAGCCTTTCTTGACTCTTGAGCGGAAAGGGGGAAATTTATTGACCGCAAATACCACACAACCAGAATTTCTAAACATGCTCTTCAAAGCTTCATATAAAGAACTAAACTTGGAAAAAAAAATTTTTAAGTAATAATAACTCATTTGTGACAACAGAAGTTGAAAATATTTAGATGGTGTTTAAAACTTTAATATTTTATTTTAGGGTATACAGCTAATGAAAATTGCAATTAAATTTGACAACATTAAATTTTAAAACATTGTTCTTAAAATTCTTCATTTCACTTTTTATTGGCTTTATTGGGTCATTATTATTTTTTTTAAATCATATGCAATAAAGATAACATTGATTATTGAAAAATAATTTTCAGAAAAAAGAAAATATTTGAAAATTACTATTTAAGACATCGCTCATTTTATGAATAAACAAATATATGCGCATGTTAGTAAATAAATAAAATAAAATATAGCAACCATACATTTTTATTTCGTCTCTTGAGAGCGAACACATTTAAAAGGTGCAATGTTATGTGCATTCAAACGAATTCATTCGAATTATGTCAGTCTGCAATCAAGCTTTTCTAAATGAAAAATTAATTTGTGTTGTAAATGACGATTTTAATATTCCTCTAGGAAATAACAAGTTAAATACTATAACTAATGTTTACAACCCATTGGGGCTCATGATCAGTATATCTTAATATATGTTAAATTTATTTGATTTTAATCAACATTTCAGTGTATCTATCTATCAATACACACACACACAAACACACACACATATATATGTAATGTTATTTCGAATCCTATCGGCTAAATTATATGTAACATATTTTGGCTTAAGTAGAATTCAGGTTCGAAATAGTGAAGAGACTTGGTATTTTTAATTTCGTTTTATTCTCTCTTTAATATCCATCCAGGAAAGCATAATTATTTATAAGAAGGTGCAGCGCGACACAAAAGCAGAAGTAAAGAAGAAAGCAAAAAGGGACGAATAAATGATCACTAGTCTTATATAACATAGGATTTCTGGCCATGCGCCAATTCAATACGCGTAGGGATCTTTGACACCTTTTCAAGGGTACAGAAGTATCACTTTCATTTGAAACGTAGTTCTGATGGCGCATTATTTTTACAAAGGGATTAATTAAACCGAAAGTGGAATTGGATCACGAAATACGAGAATATTTTAGTATGAAGTTACGATAGGCTAAATTAAGATAAAATCTTGGAAATTAATTTAATAGAAATTAGAATTAAAATATCATTACATCTATATATGCTAATAACTTGAAACATTTTGTCCAAGTGATTGTCAGTACATTTCTTTTTAAAGATCAACAAAATCAACAAACAGTATAAAGAACAAAAATTTCTAAATGTTAGCAAAAAAAAAAAAAAAATATTCTGACGTACGCTAAAATAAAACAAAAATAACGTCATTCAAAATCTTAAGATAAAATTTTTTTTCCTTTTCTGGAAGAAAGCAGTATGTTGTTAAGATCATGAAATCATAACTATAAAATTTTGAAATTAATAATTAATTTATAATAATCTATAAGATGCGATAAATTTTAAGATCTTTTACCCGGGTACCATCTATTTAAATTTTTCTGGGTTTAGAGAAAAGCCTTAGTCTTTTTCATGATTAAAATAGAGAAAAGTTAAGATTAATTTTTGAGCAAAGTTAAATAGCGCGGAAAAAAAAAAGAGTATGAAAAAAGAGTCTCAAAAATATTTCTAAATATAGGAATGTAGGATATATTAGATTTAGAAATATAGTAATTAGATATGGAGGTTAAAATAAGTCAGGTTTAGCGAGAAATGTGATATCTGCAGCACGCATAACTCAATGACACATACCATTGTTATGATTAATATTCCACTTTAAAATTCCCCAATACATTAAAATTATTTTTTTTTAATTTTTTATACTAACCCTATTTTGATATAATTCACACAGATCTGGAAAAAGTGTCTCTCACATAAAAAATCATTAAAATACAGGGGAGTTTTTTTCATTAATTCATTACCATTCCATTTATTTTCCATTAATTTTAACTTCATTCAGGCAATTTAAAAATAAATCAAGAAAAATAGAATTTTTCACATTCTTCTATATGAATAGTAGATTGATAAAAATATCACATTTATATTAAAAACTCTTTAGAATGAAAAAATATTAAATATCTAAAGAAATAAAAAGCTCAAAGATGCGTTTTACTTCTTCAAAACACTTATAAAATATGGACAGACGTTCAAAGTCTTAGCTGTTCGATATTTTTAACATAAAACAAATCAAAAATAATTGCCAAGTTGTCTAAAAAATTTTAAATGCGATGTATTTTTGAGAAGAAAATATTTTCAGTTGGTATAATGAATGTACTGAAATTAGTATTTCAAACTAATTGTAACTGGGTGTGTGTATTTAAGCCAAGGAACGATGCTTTCTTGTCTTTTTCTTATTTATTTTCACACACACACATGGACGATGATCACACATATAAGGTAACACATAATACTATATACATTTAAAGTAGAAAATGCCGCTAACAAAGAGCGAACGAATGATTCTTTTTGCCGCTAACAAAAGAGCGAGTGGTGCCTGATTGCACCAGTTTCACACCAACTCTCAGGGAGAAGTCTTAGCAAAAAAAGCTTAAGTGCGCCTCCCCCACATTCCAAACATACATAGGGTTTAGCGCATACTGCGCCATCTATGTTCAGTATTAATCTTTACTGTATGAATAAATATACAAAGAAAAAAATACTAATAAAATAATTAAATAAAAACAAAATATTATAAATAATAAATTCACATAAATACTAATTTATATCTATAAAAAGGAGTTTCAATTATAAAAATTAGTTTAGCATGTTGATTTTAGTTAGCATGCTTCTGTGCTCAACTTCAGGGCTGTAACAATTTCTAAGGAAAAAAATTAAAGTGTCTAACTTTTTGAACTTATTTGGACTTAAAAATTTAAAAGAAAATATTATCGATATTAACAAAGAGTAACCTAAATTTTCTAATTTACTTCTAAAAGTTTAAATTTCTCCATTTCACTAAGACATTGGGAAAACATAACAAAAATTTAACAGTGATCTAAATCATAAAATTTTATTCTAAAAACTTAAAATTCTCCACTTAACTCAAAAATTGGCAAATTTATCAATAAAAATGTCAGTCTTTACAGCTCGAGACATCTGTCAAATTTTCCAGTCCTTTACAGTAAAAGAAGATACAACATATATATCCAAACACAGCATATACATCCAAATAGTTCTCAAGAAAATTCTCATCTCCAATGCATTAATTAATTGAAAGGTAGAAGCCCAATTACATTTAAAAATATTTATAGCAAATAAATAAATAAATATTCTGTTCATATGAGAATGGAAATTACATTGCAAAAGAAAATTCATTGCGATTTATACAGTTAACCGAGATTCATACTTTTAATGTAATAATTATTTTTTCTTTCTAGAAATGATCTTGTACATTTTTTCTATTTCAGCCTCTTTCTGAGCTATATATTTTTCTGACAATCAAGCAATTTCAATAAAAATTTAAGCATTTAGATAAAGTTAAATCGGGAAAATCCAAAACATTACTTTTATGTAAGTAATTTGCTTAAGACATCGCAAAAAATACTTGACAAGACTTTGTTAGAAATACACTTAATCGCTCTCTTCAGAAATTTCTTTATATTTTAGTAAAACCTCTAATCAGGAGCTATACTCTGAAATATAGCTCATCAACGAATTTTAAATAAACAAAATCTTCGAAAATAGATATTTTATAACCGCAAATAAAGTCTTCAAATCATCCAAAATTACGGAATTGTACCCGAGTCATTTGAGATTATCGATGACTGCCGATGATAACCGAGATCTTCCGAAATCATCCGAGACCTTCTCTTCGGATTAATGAATTCCAACAGCTTAATGAAGCCTAAATAAATCAGAAGGAGCTATATTCCTAAGCCTTCAGCCTAATTAGCAAGATTCAGAAAGTGAAAAAACAGAGCATAGAAAGAAAATATTTTCATCAGTTATGAGCTTTCGATGTCCTGCCAAAAAATATTAATCAAATATGTAACTTACCTCATTTTCCAATTCTTTTCCTTCATTATCGTTTTTCTTAACCAGATGCTTTTGCTTCTTGAACACATCATCTTTAATTTATACCATAGTAACATACTTCACCTGATTTCTAGGCTTAGTTTATTAAACACGAATATCCAATCCAATTGAATTCTAGGCTTAATTATCTGCCTCGTTCTGTAGCTTTTATATTAAAATTATGACATTACCGAAATTCCTACTGATGGTCTATTTCTTATAATAGAAAAAAATTCTTATTATTAAACGAAAAATTACTATCTACAATAATTCACTGTAGATGAAAATCCGCTAAGACAGTCGCGTCAAAGATTACAGCACAATGAAAACAGCGTCATCCACCATTAACAGTTGCAGTTAACATTCCAGGTTTACCGCAATTAAGGAAAAAAACCGGTTCATTTGGCAAAGAATTTCTGCTTCTGGCGTTGTTCAGGTAGAAATGGTTGTTACAGGTGGTTATAATATCAAATGATTAACTAATTAATAATTTCTCGGAATAACAAAGCCAAGATTGCCAGATAAAATCAATTAATAAAGCCTAGATTCTATAGAATAAGACAAAACAGTGAGTATTTAATGGAAATTTTTAATCCTTCTCTAACCTCATACTAAAAATCAGATATTTTTGGCCAAAATAGTCGCCAATTAAAATTGTTAGCATCTAATAAAATAGTTAATGAAAACGGTTTACAAAACAAAATATAAAATAATATTTTCCAAATTTTTTTAGCGCAAGTAATGTAGATTTCATCTACCAATCATCCAAACATTACATGTAAAACATTCTGATTTAGAGTATCGCATTAAAATATAACAGTACCTGTGTTCGGTTCATAGTCTCATGATTCCAATATTCACTATTTTATTTCCAATTTGAGATCCATATTCGCTTCTTGCATCGAGAAGAGAAGGAAAGCACTTTAGAAAGTTTCGTTCCGCTTTTATTCTGCAGAACGAACGTAAAGCAGGGAACAAAAATCGGCCGTTAGGTTCATTCCATTCATCACATGTAGAGAACTGAAGACAGATATCTTGATTCTGCTCAAGTTCTTTCAACAACAGTAATTTATTCGAAACGATGTTGAGTTTGGGCCATGTGTACAGTATGATATATACATGGATAGCATAATAATTACATAACATATGTAGAAAATGTGGTATGTTTTTCTAGCTACTTTTTTATAAATTTCTACAGTAAAATGCGTTATGTGTTAAGATTTTTCGTATAGAGATAAAAACGCAGTCAGCAATTTGGAATAGTCTTTTTCGTTGACCGATTGGGTAACAAAGCTACAATTTCGATGTTAAGACAAGTAATGGATTTACGTATTTTACGGTCCTAGTCTGTATATGATGAAAACCTGTTCTAATAAATTAGGCAAGTTAGTTTAAGTAATTACAGCATTTTAACTTAATTAATTTGTTAGTAATTCATCGTAAGTAAATCGTTTTATTTTATTAATTCTGTGTAAATGCATATCTTATCTATTTATTTATTACGAGTTACGATTACGAGATATCCACGTTCATATACAATATTACTTATGTACACGCTCAGCATTTATAAATACGGTAGAAATTAATGGACTTAACCCTTTAAAGGGCCATTTTTTCCAGTCATATTATGTTAAAATATTTTTAGGCTTGACATTAGAATAAGAAAAGGGATTCATTTAGCTTCTTAGATAAATTTAATTTGATTAATTAATTAATTTGGTTAATTTATAATTAAGTAACAAATCAAGACACATCATTTTGTCTGAGATAAAGAACTGAAGCATCTAAGTTTCTGTCTTTCGAAAAAAATTTGTCCGAACTTATGCCAAACTACATAATTTCAAACAAAGATTGATAAATTTGGTGGAAAGCATATTTCCCACGGCCCTAGAAAGGGTTAATAAAAGGATATGGATCAAACCATTATTCCTGACAAAGTATTAATAGTATACTAATATTTTATAGTTAATAGAATTAGTGCTACTTATAAATTTATTTATTTTTAAACTTGACTAATAATATTTTTAATGGACCTAACTGCGGCCTCCTCTTATCCCAGTGGTACTAAGCTGCAAATTCGAAAATCCACCACTGGTTGAAACTATACTCAAAATTTCTTGTTCATTGCGCGTTTGAATTAACATGTTCACATGCAAATTAATTTCTTTGTATACTTTTTCTATTTTCTCATAAGTTATTAGATTTAAGGCATTGCCGTGTACTTATGGTATACGTATTCTTTGGAACATACTGTAAGGTCAAAAGTGATTCCCGATTAAAACGAGATAATTACTTTTTCCTAAGATTGAGAATAATGACTTAAATAAACATTGTTGCATCTTATTTAAACTATTATATCTAAAATAAATTTAATAAAAAATTCTTTAAAGTTGCTTTAATTAATTTGTTAAAAAGTAGAACTTTTTTATTTTATTAATCATTTATTTGAGTTATCTCTAATTTATAATTCTGTAACGTAACTATGATTCCTTTATCTCTCACATTTTTCATTCACAAGCATCTTATGTTTGTGTGAATTTAGCCATTTTTAGAAAATTCTCACATTAATCTACGAAAACTATAAACAATGTGAAACTGTAAACAATGGATGGATCATTATTTAATTCAAATTCAAGGATTTAATTTTTTTGAGTTACAATATCTTAATTTGAATATTTTCAGAAATATTTAAAATCATGTTTGAAGTACAGGTAAGATGATAATTCTAACAAGTAAAACATTTTAAATAAATATGAAATAGCATTCTTTCAAATTTCTCAATAAATAATGTTTTTCAATTTGAAAAATAAATTATATGATAAGGTTTTCTGTGAAAAAGTGTGAATGTTTTTCTTGATATTAAGCTTATTTTTTCAAAATTATTTTACAGATTCAGATGATATTTGATAGGCGCTGACAAATTCGGTAAATTAGGAGATTGGCTGATTATATCAAAGTTAAATTTATTAAGGAATTCTAAATCTATGAAATAAATATTTGATCATAACTATGTGAACTGCAATTTTCTTTGCATGCCTGTTGGTTGAATTTTGAATTAAGTTTATTTTCAATTTTTTTAGAGATTAACGATTTATTAATAGGCAAATTATGGTATACTGTAGGAATAACTTCTTATAGACACATTATGGTGTACTGTAAGTAATCATTTCTTTTCTCAAATTCAATGCGAGGTAATGCTAATAAGATGGAGACATAATAAAGTACAGTAATCCTTTAATTGTTCATTAAGTTCTGAAAATATTAATGCACTGTATTGTCATGAAGAATATAAATATATATATATAATTTGAAAACTCACTCACATCAGGAGGTAAATTAAAATTCAATTATGAAATTCTCGATTTAAAAATATCAAACAAGTCGAATTTAATAAAAGTGTCTAAAAATGGGAAAAAATAAAATCCGATTAAAAAATAAAAATTGATACAAAAGTATATTAGCCACAGTAATAAACAAGTTAATGGAATAATAAATCAGTTTATTAAAGACACTTCAAAGTATGAAGAATTCTTTTATCAAAAATATATAAACAAATTGACGCAAAATGTGCACAAATGTATTTAATTCAGATTAACATGATTAATCATAAAATTCTTCATGTAATTTTGACAAAATAAAAAAAAACATTCGCAATAATTAATGTAGTAATAACATGTATCATCGCTTACAAACATTATAGTATCATTTCTCTTAATAGTGCTCCAATGATTTACCTTATGTACAGTCGCCAACAAAAATAAGGGACACCTCTGTAACATTATTGTTTATTATCATATCTTTACAAAATTTATATTGATGGAAATTGTTCAAGTGGAAAGATTTATGTAATCAAAAAACTGATTAACTGAGTTAATTAATATAATTAATTAATTAGTATATTGGAATCTTTCCATTGTGAAAATCATGATAATTCAATAATTCAATCCAAAATAACTTTTTCTATCTACATATCCCATTTCGCTCCAAAATCGCAGTACTTCTTCATATATAATCAGTTTCGTTCGCTTAAAACTACGCCTGAAAAGTATCAACTCACTAATGATCATATATTAATTAAATCTCAAATTGTTAAAAGCAACACATGCATTTCTTCCGTATTATTTCAGTGAGATTCCAAAGATTTAACCAAACTTGACTCAGACTCATTTTTAACATTAACATTTATTTTTAATTTCCAGTGTGCCTTTTCCTATATGTGTATAAAATTTCGTTCCAAAATTCATAGTATTTCTTGAGTTATAATCAATTTTGTTCGCTTAAAACTCCGCCTATAAAGAGCCAACCCACAAAGGACCATATATTAAGTAAATCTCAGATTGCTAAAAGCAAAAACTGCATTTCTTTCTTATCATTTCAGTGAGATTCCAAAGAATTAATAAACTGTCTCAGACTGATCTTTAACACGAACATTCATTTTTAAATTCCGATATTTCGATCCAGTATGCCATTTTCTAAATGTGTATCAAATTTCGAGCCAAACTTCGCAGTAGTTCTTGAGATAAAATCAATTTTGTTCAGGCTTGAAGCTCCGCCTGAAAAGAGCCAGCCCACTAAGGACTATATATTAAGTAAATCTCAGATTGCTAAAAGCAAACAAACAAACAAAATGCTTTTTTTTTTCGTTTTATTTCTTTGAAATTGCAAATAAATAAATAACCAAACGTGACTTAGGTGGGGTCAGATCTTTAGCCTGAACATTTATTTTCAAATTTCAACTAACATATAGAATTTAAGATTTATTGGAAGTTCAAGCATTTCGTAACTTTTCAAAATATTTTCGAATCCGCCTCTTTGATTCATTTTGCTTTAGACATTCAATAACAACCATACATTTTTTATTTTTTATTTTGAATGAAATGTATTAGTTCTGGAGCTTTTAGGTGAAATTTTGCTTCATCGATTAAAAACCAATTCGCATAATGGTATTTTAAGCCAATTAATTTTATTAGCATTTATTTAAAGGAGAAAAAAAATTCAGATAGAAACGATTGTTAAATCAAATAGGAAATTCACTAAGCGGGGAAGTACTTTTTTTGTATAATATAGATATTACATTTAGGTTTTAAACGGATTTGAACAATATTTTAATCAGAACAATAGAATTTATGATTTCATAATTTTTTAGAGAAAAGAAAATAGAATGTATGAGATGAGAAAAAAATAATTCAATTGACTCCTTCTGGTAAAAATAACAACTTGTGGGTGATATTTATGGAGATGAAACAATTCATCCCTGTGTATTAACATATTTTTCTTTATTTCACTAGAATTAATTATTTTTATTTTCTCGTATATGAAGTATACAAGACCATATATTGTAATCGCCTAGTAATTCAACCCCATAAATTAACTGAAACTTCATGTTTTAGATCTCCCGAAGATTTAAAAAAAAATTATTTGTAATTTTATCCGTTTTCCTTTGAGAATGGAAATTCACAAATGGAACGACTGAAAGAAACGAATTAGTGTTTTTGAAATTTCATATTTGACCAAAAATATGGTATTTTCACAAGTTTTGACTGAATTGAGTAAGAGAAGTTATTATATCTGTCTATCCCACTCTATTCAAATGAACAAGATAACTCAAAAAATGTCTAAATGTATGAAATTTGGTATACGCATGCATC
>JAPMOR010039192.1:0-13559 GCA_026543865.1 Argiope aurantia | reverse complement strand
CGATTGGTTCGATGGAAGAAGTTTAAAGTGACCAACCGAAAAGCCTGGCAAGAATTCATTCCGGAGGTCTCTACTACGATCCAGCGTTTGGCTCCATGGGTCATCCTGCATTTTAAGGAGCGAAATCAAGTCTGGATGTACAATCCGAAACGACGAAGAGATCCGGGTCAAAATCATTCAGAAGGTTTGGATGGATCTTCCGTCGCCGCCAAATTAGTAAATTATGTCATCTTTGAGAGTCGCCTAAAGCATCATCATAACATCATACGGAAGCCTACGCCAGCTGTTGGATTGAAGTAGGACTGCCGGGACGTCAGTCTTTGAAGAGGGGCGCAATGTTACAAACCTGCAATTCGGCTTCCCAGTATAGTTTGTTCCATCAACAGAAAGAAAGTTTTACAGTCATCTGAATGGGACGGAGTCCAGGTGTGCGTCGGAGGTCCCAGGGCTTGGCGACAAACTTGGTGACGAATTTGGCGACTTTGGCGCCAAAATAGATTATACCCGAAACTTCGAGAATTTTCCCGATCCGTCCAGTAGGAACCGAGATACGCCTCGAACGTTCCTGATTGGTTGAGAGGCTTCTAGCCCCGCCTCCTGAGACCTATAAAAGGGGCTGCAGCTGCCAGACAGAGGAGTTCAAGTCAGTAATCCGAGGGAGAGTCGGAGAAGTAGAAGACGGAGTAGTCGGAAGCGACTGAGTCAATCTAGCGCTGAATTGAGCTGTGCGCTTCTGTCTGCTTTAGGTTCTGGTTGTATGCTGCTGTATGTGCTGCTGTATGCTACACGTCTCGGGTGAAGATAATCGTCTTCTGTACTGTATATAGTTGTCGCTTTTGTGCTGTCCTGTGTGTCTTCTTGTAAATAAACGCCGTTGTTTGTATTCTACTGCCGCCTGCTGATTGAGCGTTCTTTACACCATATCACTTCCACTATCCAAACGAACCCCCGGTAAAGAAATTTCGTAACAATAGAATTTAATTTCAAAAGCATACAACTAACCAAAAAAATAATTTAAATCAAGTCCGGATCCGTTGATAATATTTCTCAACAATCAGATTTCAATGCGCATGCGTGCATCTTCATAGCCTATTACGGTAACGGAAATGCGTGAATATTTCTACGTCAGTTGGGGTAACGCTATACAGATTAGAAATTCTTAATGTACTTTATTCTGTTTTATTCTAATTCAAAAGTGCTCCAGAATGATTCTGAAGATGAATTAATTAGCAATGTTTAATTTTAAAAGTATCAAACATTAAGAAAATAAACAGAATCGTTTGAAATAATCGGCCAAAAAATTTTAAGCCTAGCCTCATTAGTGTGTGAAAAAAAACTGAACCCTTACTGATTTGGTGGTGGGGAAAATGAGAAGATTTTTTAGAGGGAAAGTTAGTTTTTAATTAATAATTAAAATCTAATTAAATATTCAAAAAAGGGACCCCAGGTGCACATTCCCCACCTCCAAAGTATGCATGTACAAAATTTGGTAGCTGTAGGTCAAACGGTCTGGCCTGTACACCGCTAACACACACACACACACACACACATTGAGCTTTATATAAGTACTTGCCGCCTTTGGCGTCCAGCCGGTTCGCCAGTATTACCGCTCGCTACAATTTTCAATTAAATATTTTAAGTAACTAGTCACTTAATAGATTCTCAAACAAAACATTTTTAATCTTCAGATATTGATAGTCATACCAAACTTACACTGTTGTTTAGATCGTTTCGTTCAATTTACTATATATATTTTGCTAATTTGTTGTCATTTCCGGTAAAACTTCAACTTTAATTTAAAGAGGAAATGATGAAATTGCAATTAATATAAAGATATTTTTTAATAAAACCAAGCGTTTTATTTTATTTATCATCATTATTGTTATTTATTTATTATTATTATTATTGAATATGAGTATTGCAAGCAGAATCGCTCGGTATTTAAGTCTTATGTGAACTACAAAATATTTTTCATAATTTATTATATATTTTTCATAATTTTTAATCTCAAAGAAGAATTCAACAAAAATTTCTCAGATTCAGCATAAAATTCAGTTTTTAGTTTTGCTTTCAAAAGGATTGAAATGAAACCAATAATATTTTGTTCCGGCCTATAAATATATTTCAAAAATTATGAAGTCTAAATTTAATACAGTAAGGTATCATATTGTGAGAAATATTTTGGACACACCAAATTTTAAATAAATGAATGAATATTTCTATTTTCCACGATCAACTAAGACTTATTTATGAAGTTTTAAATGTTCAAAATTTAGAAAAACTCAACATTTTCATAATCTTAGGCCAATTAATCTTGAGAAACCTGCGCGCTGATTGGCGTATTTTCTTTGTAACGGTCGATGGAAAATCTAAAATTATCCTTTTTTTATTGAATAGTGATATTCAAATTTTCATTAATCAGTCAGTTTAAGTGACTGATTTAGTTTATTGGAAATTAACTCTTTTTATTTAAAATATTAGTGTTTCAAGAACATTTTGTTAATCGTGATTTCCACAGCAGAAGCTTTATGTAAAATCAAAAATTCGTTATTTATTAGAGCATTTATTGAATCAAGTTACATAAAATATAATCATTTTCCATTTAGACCATTTAGCAGATCTAAAGGTTTACAAATTAGCTATGTGGCTCTGATTTGAATGGATATCCTGTTCATATAAAACAAAACTTGCCTTAAAATAAAACTGATTTATTGGATTAATAATATAGAGAGTGTAAAAGATCATAAAATAATTTTTCTTGAATTTATTTTTTAGAAAAATAATCTTATTTGTTTCATTTTCTACAGACGATTTCATTTCCAAAAAGATTTATTTTTAATTGGAGCTTTAATCAATGTGATGGCAACACTTAGAAAAAAGCTATTTTTTCCCATGAATGCGAAGCGTGCTCGTGCAGCTTAAATTTTATTTTTATTTTGTACGAAAAAAATTGCTGAAAAATATAGTTAAAATATTTATTTAAAAATTCATTAAAAATACAAAGTTAATTTTAAGGTTAAAACATTGGTATCATTTAAAAGATGAATTTTTGATCTTTAACTTTATGTAGAATTCTTTTCTGTGTGGTAATATTTTCGGAAGTTATTACAGAAACACGCCAAAATTTCGCATAACTACTAAAAATATGCTTCCATGCTGTTTCCGCTGGTAAAATTATGTATACCTGAGAATTCTCCAAAAGGCATTACGAAATTTAGCCTTTAGTAAAATATATAATAAAATCTATTATAGTGATAGGTTTACACAGGTATTAATGTTTTACCCAGAAGAAATAGAAAAAGGACGGATTTCTTAAGTAAAATCTGGATTTGAATCAAATCAATTCTTAAATAGAAAATAAAAGAATAAAAAAAATCGAACTATCATTTTTGATGATTTAGCAAATAGAAAAAAAATAAAGATAAAACTCCTTCAAATCGTGTGCATTGTGTAATAAAATTCACAATCCTACCGACTGTCTTAAAGATCAGAAAATGTTCTTTTTTTATGTTCACAGGTCGTCGGAAAATATTTGAGTCTGTAAAATTAATGCGCGATATAGGATTTATCAAAAAAATAATTGAACTATTATGTTCCTAGAGTATCTGATAGCATGATGATATGCACAGAGTTACTTCTCATACCCATATTTTATAATTTAAAGCTTTTTTATTTTTAATGTCTTGTGTTAGTGTACAGATAGTTTCAAATATATTAAACTTTGCGATCAACTGTCATGTGAGAGCAAAGAGAAAAATTAGTTTGAATAATGTAACATTATTTGCTACAATAGAATGTAACATTGTTACTTGTCTCTCCTAATTGTTCCAAATATAATTTAGTTTCAATTTCTAACAATGCTTTTTCTTTTATTTATACCATTTTGTATTTGCTTATCTACAACAATATGAAGTAGTTGTTACGTGTGGACTATTTTTATTCCAAATATTAGTTTTAAGAAATTTTAAATTAGTTACCGAAATATCAAAAAAGTTACCGAAATTCATCTTCGGAAAACGTCTTTTCACCGCCATCTTCAAGAGTTTTTAACTCTGATTAGTTCACAAGAAAATCTTATCCAAGCAATCCCAAATATTGCAGTCTTTTTCTCAATAAAGGTTAGCACTTTATCATCATTATGCTTGCTTTACTAAAACACAAAATAAACTTACATATCGTTTTAGATAGCGTTATTTACATTCATTGTCAAGATGCATGTTTAAAAATTCTTATTCGGGATATCTTGACTTTTTTTAAGGAAATAGTAACTTTCATTTCTTAAGAATAATAGAAAATTTCTTTGATCACCTTTTAATATTTATAGCGTTCTGTTCAAAATAGGTTAATAACGAATACCTTCTGTAATTAGTTATCCTTTTATATATAAAATGCTAAACTCTGTGGCACGACAGCCCATGTGGACTAATGCCTAGAGTGTCCATATCTGCTTTCATGACCGAGGACCCT
This sequence comes from Argiope aurantia, assembly GCA_026543865.1. Lineage (NCBI taxonomy): Eukaryota > Metazoa > Arthropoda > Arachnida > Araneae > Araneidae > Argiope > Argiope aurantia. The sequence goes on along the minus strand of JAPMOR010039192.1, from coordinate 9,092 downwards.
GGGTTGCAAGGCATACGTATGTCCCGGTTAGGTGGTCAACCTGACGCGGAACCCCCAGTGTTTGGTTCTAAGCATGCTTGGTTATCAGTTTATCGACCCACTGAAGAGATGAAAGGCTGAGTCGACCTTGTCCAGCCCAAGGATCTTACATATATAAGTAAAATGAAATAATTTAATCATTATTATTAAAAGCTATCATATTTTTATAATCTGAAAAGCTCTTTAAACTGCTCTCAATTTATTTGCTATTTCAGTATGTTCTCTTTTTTATTTCAAGAATATTGCTGTCATTTCCTTATTTTTCTGGATTATAAAATAAAGTTTGAATTATTGTTTTCTTTCATATCGACGTCATTTTGAAATAAATACATAGAAATATGCCATTTATATATATTTATCTTCGTATTTATACTTTCGTTTTTAACTTTTTTTTTTCATTTCTGAATGCTATAAATATTTAATACCATGATTTAATATTCTTCCCTTTTATTCCCTATTAAATATCTCTCATCATTTCAGTTAAATGGTAAGTACGAAGAAGGTAAACGGGAATACAAAGTACGAATAAAAAACATAGGAAATTGAATTTTTCAATTTTTTTCTTGATTAATAGCTGAGTATTTATATGTTGAAGTGAATATTCTGACATTTTTATTTTATAACTTTAGGTCGTATACCTACTTGCTTAAATTTGTATTATTAAATACCTCCTTTTATTAAATTGTATAAAATAAATACCTACTTGCTTAAATTTCTTTGCTATACTTAAGGGATTAAATTTTGCGGCTGTTAAAAATGGAACTTAAGATAATTACATTCCTTTGAAATGCATCATATGCACCGAATATACATCGCTTGTGTTTAAACATATTTTTTCGGCGAGTTGCCAAACTTTTTTACAACTGTTTAGCCTTAACTGCATTCTTTCTAATGCGAGGTGGTCTATTATTATTATGGTTTGAAAATTTTACATTTGTCGAGCATTTACGAATTTCAGTTCAATCTTTTTATTAATAAAATAAAGATTTACTGTACTTTTTCGGTAGTTCCATAGCAATTAGTTATATAAGCGAAACATTATTAAAGAAACATCAAATAACTTCGATTGCCTTCTATGAACAGCAATTTAATATGTAAAAGCAGTGAGAAATAGCAAAATATTCCTGTAAGATGAGGTATTTTGTGTATCTGGAATCTATTTTAGTGTCTTCAAATTAACTCATATGGGGAATTTCAAACTGACAATTTAACATGAATACATGAAACGCTACCATAAGTATGTAATTTTTCATTTTATCCTGAATAACAAACTGAGTACTTATAGTTTCAAGAAAATGTTTTGATTATTTTTATTTTAAAGTTTTAAATGAAATGAAAATAATTATCTACTTGCTCACATTTCCTTCTATATTGAATCTATGATATTTTTATGAATTGAATGACTCACAATTGTTAGTTTCAATTCTAAACAGGTAAATAAATGTATTATATACAGAAAATTCAAGTAAATTCAAGTAAAATAAAAAAAAAAACTTTGTTCCCTAATGAAAATTTTAAAAAATATATATAAATTAAACAAAACGAATAAAAATTGTTTTATTATTTCCTAAATTTAATATCTATATACTTATATAATGCTAATTGGATGTGGCACAAATATCGTTCCTATTTCTTATTGTCAAACGGCAGCTGTCAGATATAAATCAATCATCTACGACTATCATACTGCTTCATTGAACATTTTACAGCTGTTGAATTGAACAATTCGTGTAGCTAATTCATGGAGTTGTATAATACTATTAGGAATATTTTGGAGGTGGTTCGCAGTGTCACCGAAAAGTATATTCAACCGGGAAAAAATTTATAAATGTTTTTTATTACATCCTTCATACTGAGAGTTTAATTGATTGCAAAAGTTGACTCAATCCTCGACAGCTAAGACATGAATATTAATTTTCAGGACTACAGAAACTAATATCCATGTCTTTCAAATCAACTTTCTCACAAAAATAGTTTATATATTATCTTAAGACTTAAAAATATTACCTTTTTAATGATATCAATTTCAATGACATAAAATTTAATTTCCCTTAATTTTAATAATTTTTTAAATTTAATTTAATACATTATATGTAAAATAATTTTGAATGCGAAGATGGAACTCACAGTAATCCATCAAAACATTCAATCATGTGTTTTTGCCGATTATGAACACCAAAGTAGGACTCCCCTTTCCGCTTTTATTTCGTAATATACAATATTTTTAATTTGCAATAATGTGATTCAATTGAATTCATATTTCCAGTTTTAGCAAATAACGTGGTGAAATGTTTTTGATACATTTCATAAAATTATTTAATAGCCTAAAAAGCAATGAACAAACTGCTAGCCAAAAGCTTTTAGATTTATTAAATGAACGCAAATCTCGTACGCTTTTTGTCTGAAAATCAGAATTATATAAAGGAATCTGGCTGTGTATTTTTGTAAAAATGAAGCCCAATATTCAAGAGGTTTCCAATCAATAAGAAAAAAAGTGATGTAAAAAGAGAATCTGGCTTATCGACGACGCATTTATACATAACAAAAGCCGTAAGTTCTGCTATATCGAGGCAGATAAATTCAAGATATATAATAGAAAAGTGAAATATAAAATCACATTCAGAAAAAGAATTGTTTGATCGATCTTCAAAACGACGTCAACAACAAACAAAGTTTTCTAATGAGCTTCCCACTTTAGTAAGACAATCAAATTAATTTGAATCATAAGCAACAGGGGAATAAAAAGCGGAGTTCTAAGGAGCAATATCACCATTGACACAGCCAATTTAAAAGGAAGCACAATGTCTTCGAAGCAGATATAATTGAATTCTGAACAGACATAATTAATTCCTTCCCCCTCTAAAAAATTGATTTTATTTGTTTTCATGGAGTTTGCTAGAATACAAAACCAAATTTTTCTATGTTGCGCCAAATGATTACATGAAAGGAAGAATTCGCTTACTTATCTCGCATCTCTTATTCCATGTACTTTGCAATCTTTTTTTTTTTTTGTATTTTGTTTTTTTGTTTCTGATGATTAAAAGATGGTGTCATTGTATTTAATTAAGTTTTAAGATCAACTGCCATTACCAAAGAAAGCGAAAAAAAAAATGGGAAACGTCGTTCAAAATGAAGTTTGCTACAATAGAATAGTGCATTGTTATATGTGGATCCTTATTGTTTCAAATTAATTTAGTGTTATTTTCTAACTACGCTTTTACATTATTTGAAGACAAGTCTATTTCCTATAACAATTCTCAACAAATGTTACTCGAGTATCATTACTTAAAGTTTCCACTTACAACAATACATCATATGAACAATGTCAAAAATTATTATTATCGAGAGTCATCTTCAGAACACTTCAATTCAACGTCATCTTGAAGAATTTTTAGCGGATTGGGATGAGCGAGAATAGAACCTGAGACCTTGTGGTTAGCAGTCTAGTAAAATAACCACTATGCAAAAGCAATTGCTCGTGCAGCGCAGTTTTTAACTGACTTATATGCTATTCACCACAAATTGAAGAAAGACAATTTTTGACCAGGAAAAAATCTTGCAGAAGCAAAACCAAATGTTCACTTCTGAATACAGGTTAGCTCTTTATCTACATTAACTCTTGAATTTATAATACCAAATATATTTACACATCATTTATAAAAACGCATTTTATATAAACTATTGAAAGAAATTATTATCAAGTTGCATGCTTGAAGAAATCATTTCCACCCTTTTTAAATATCTATAAAATGTCATTTTCACCACTCTCTTGAAATGTTTCGGGAAAAAAAATCATATTCATTTCTTCAGAATTTAATAGAAAGTTTTCTTTTATCATCTTTTAAGGTTTACAATTATTCACACAAATTTAATTAGCGATTAATATTTTCTATGATCATTATTCTTCTTATATATATCTTAAAGGCCGATCACAGTTACAGAAAGTATTAAATACTTTGAAATTCTAACTCTTCTATAGGCCTCCAAATATTATCTTCCAAGTCTTTCTTTCTCTTATTAAGAACATCTGTAATATTTTCTTATCTTAAGATTTTAGTTGGATTAAAAAAATAAAGTTTTAAATGACATTCTGTCTCAATATGAAGCTATTGAGACAGAATGCACGATGCTAAGTTACATAAAGTATTCCATTCATTTCATTTTCGCTTAATTACAATTCATTTAATTCCGGTAACTGTTACTTTCATTTCCGCGAGTCAAATTATTTCATATCAATATATAATATGTGTCACATTTATTGTTACACTAATTGATAAACGCAATGCCGCTTTCAAAATTCCTTTTTGTTCGTATTGTGATTTTTTGTTAAACCTTTTCATCATTAATATCTTATTTGCATTTAGTATTAGACAAAAGAAATTCATTTTAACAATAAGTGTAAAAGGAAATTGGAATTTGTTAAGATTGTTTGTATTGAAATGTAAGAATATTTGTAGGAGCAGCAATTTGATTCTGAAAATTCAGGCGACAAATCGCAAATTACTTATATATGTTGACGCATTTGATGTATTTGGCACCTATCTGAGTTGCATCGAGGTCTGGATTTAAGAATAATGTTGGTTTCTAAAATGAAATTGTTTTGTGGTTATTTTTCGCCATACGTTAGGATGACCATTTTTAATGCAACGGCAAAAGTTGCTTGCTATCTCTTCTGGTATCCTGGTATTTTGGAGAGTTTTTGAACGATTTTCAGTACTTTGGGATTATCCTGTCTACCTGTCAAAGCTCGCGAAAATGTGTCAATGCTCTCGAAAGGTGCTAAAAGATTGGCGAAAATGTGCCATTTTTTGGCGCCATCATAATGAAAAGTAATTTGCAGTTATTGGCGCAAAACTACCTTTTGGCGATAATATCCGGAATGACGAAAATGGTCGACAGGATAATCCCAAAGTGCCCGATTTTCTTTATTTTAAAGTGCTTCCAAGAAACTGTACATAAATCTTAAGTCTTAACGAGTCAATTTAACAAGTTTTTCTATAATATTTTATACAATATGCATATGTTGCATTTGTTTATTAGAACATGACATTGCCTAACACAGGCAATCTACTAATATATCATTACTGATTTTTTTTGTTTATAAATACCTGATCACAATACACATGATTCCTTTAATTCGTAATCTCTAGCATTCATTTAAGACACAAGTAGAGAATTTTAATTTCTTCTAAAATTTATGTTTAATTAAAAATATATGTGACCTTTTTCTATAAAGTGAACAATATGTATTCGTTTTAATGCTATTAAAAATTTTTCAGCATAAACGCAAATTCGAGTAAGTTAAAAACGATTTGTTCAGCAATAAAAACAAACCGAATAACTAAATACAAGAAACAAGAAAAATTTTTCTTCATTTCTAATGAAACATATGAAATTCACTTAAGAATAATTTCCATTTGCCAAAAGTGAATATTTTGGAAACGAATTATCTCCATATGTAATCCTGGTCATTTTAAATTGAAATTCTAAGTCTTTTTAACATGATATCCTCCGAAGTGACGGAAGTTTACTAGTTTCTGGAAGATTAGTACTATTTTCTCGTGATTGGAAAGAAAGCGAACAAAAATCTTTAATTTAAAAGTGAAATTTTATTATATTGTGAAAATATCGTGCAGTTTAAATCTTCAAGATCTGAAATCAAATAACGCAATAAATTTATGCCAAGTATATCCAATTTAAAAATATCAGTATATCAAATTTAAAAAAATAAATTAAAATTATTTATATACGCATAAAGAGCTATAAAGCAGAAATAAAAATTTAGGAATAGTATTCTATGAAGAATACTTCTCTAGATTTTCGCTAACAGTATGTTTTATATAAATTGGAACGAAAGCGTTGCTGAATCAAAATATCTGGATATGAGATACATGATGGAAAAATAAGAGATAAAATCACGTTCAGAATCAGGCTGCTGATGAGCGGTCGCCCTCCTTATCTTAGAAATGAAGCCTCAAAAATCGCAATTGAACCATCCCGTCTTGCCACAGCAGCCAAAAGGATCAGAATCATATGTGTAACAATACTTGTTGAGAAACTAAGGGCGAAATCCTAATGCTCTCTTAGAACCTATGCGTTCCGTTTGAAAAATTTAGGTAATTCGACCCTAAATTTTCCTACACATCACCTCATCAGAATTTATCTGTTTTCACGAACATTAAGGGGGAAAGGGAAATCTTCCTTCTTTTTACTGCGCTTAGTTCAAGGTATAAATCCAGGCGAAAGGAGAATCCATTTACTTATCCAGCATCTTCTCAACTACATGCTTCAAATCTTTCCAGCTTTTTTAAAGACATGCATTATTTATTGCATTTCTTTCAATTTATTAAATTAAGTACTATGATCAACTGTCTTTCCAGAAATAAAACGGAAAACATCGATTAAACAATGTAAAACCTTTTTGAATATATACATTCTTTATAACAGAATGTAACATTGTTATCTGTGTATCCACATTATTTCAAATTTAATTTAGTTTCCTTTTCTTGCAATATGCTTTACAGGTTACATTATTTCAACACATGTTAATTCTTTTTAACAATATAAAATATTGTAACAGGAATATCACTGATATTCCAAGTTCTAACAATGTTTTTTTTACATTATATGAACAATGCCAAAAAAACTTTATTTACCTGTAATGTTTTTTGAGGAAATGTTTTCAAAATCATTTAAAGAATTGTGAGTAGAACTTCGTTATAGCTCTAATCTAGCTGTCCAATAAAGAAGGGTCATTCAAAAATCAAAAGAAATCAAATTATATTTCATCCCAGCCGGCTAAGTGCAAAAAAGTTGGCCCATGTTTCAGATTGCAACATTACTTTTGGGACAATGAAATTATATATGATATTTTTCACTTTCGCCTAAGTTAAAAGTGGGTTTGATACGTGAAAAATGCATTGAAAGTTTCCTTTTAACTTAAATATTCTTCAAATGAAACCTAGTCGATACTACACGAGGCTTATGGAGAGTTTGTCTATCCTTTAGCATAGCTAGAAGATGTTTCAAATGTTTAAGGAGAGAAGGCAACTTCAAACAAAAGTGACTCTTCTAACAGAAATTATTATTATCACACTTTGGTGTAACAGTAAAAATAAATGACGGAATCATATTTAGAAATCTATTAGAATTACCTAACATTTCATTAGTCACAGAAAAATTGAACGCGCCACATGTTTGTGTGCGGTAAGCTCCGGGACTACAAATAATTATCTTTCAAATCGCAATGTAAATTAAATTTCCTAATAACTCCGATTTCCTTTGATGAATTTCGAATCACCTCCTTATTAAGCATTCCCATCATCTGAGGCAATATAAAATCTGTGGAGGTTATTTTAAAGGGCTTGCCAAGAAATGGATACTAACATATGTTTGAGGAATAGAAAAAAAAAAGGTGCATAAATGCATAGTATGCAAGGAAGAGTATTTTGAGAAAAAGACCATCGAAATTTCGTGGATAGGAATCGATAATAAATTTGTATTAATTTATAATCGTAATTTATTTGTATTAATTATAATCAGTCTTTATTAGACAACCTTTCGCGCAATCATTCCATATGTTATTTATGAATCTGTTTCTTTTTTATAAATTCAGTTGCTTTAGAAATATGTTTTATAATTCGTTAAACAATATAATGTAGTGAATAGATGAAAATGTTAAATAAGACAAATGTTTCAGCTCCAAAAAAAAAAGTGAAAATGCTATAAATAGATCTTCTACTAGAATTCGTTTTTGGTGTTACACCCTTTATAAGGGTAAAATTTCATGGCTTTAAAATAATTTGCTTTGGTTCTATGTATGATATGTCCAGTAAATGAAATCTATAATTTGAGTTACTTTTGTATTGAATGAATTTTGACGAATTTCACTTTTTTATTGGAATTTTTCATTTATATTCTGAATTTCAGTACGATATTGAAAATAAGTACTCACAATTTTTAATTAAGCAGCTGCTGAGCAACTCTACGGCTGAAGGTAGTAAGGATAGAATAGAAAAAAAAAATAGTTATTATTATTAAGAGAAAAATAGAGAACTTTTTTTACATTAATGATGTTGCTGAAAAATCCATTGGCTGGGTTTCAGTCAGTAGTCCAATAATCGATAGAGATTCTTTATTTCACAGGAAACTAAGACACCAAAAAAACAAAAAACAATCTAAACGTATATAAAAATGGTGCTTAATACAATCAAAAATACATTTGACAGCAATTTACTAATTTAATGGTCGCATTAAATGATGGCACTCGTGGTAAAACAACTAGGGTACTCGCACTTTGAAGTGCAAAAAATAGCTTGCACAATGGAAAAATATTATTGAATACGAATATTTGTTACAAGAGTTTGCTGTATTGACATCTAGGGAATCTCACTAAAAGATACAACTAGGAGAAGAGGGAATCTGCTTACTTCTTCAGCGGCATTGCATCCATATAATATAAAAGTCTTCAAATTTTCGTTTGTTTTTAAAACGTATATTAGTTAACATACTGCTTCAAATACATCAAAAGAAGCTCTGAACAACTGATATGAGAGGAACAAGCGCAAAAATATTTCAAAAAATGTAAAACATTATCGAATATCAAAATTCGCCTAAGCAAAACATAACATTGTAGTTTCTTATTGTTTAAAATATCATTTATTTTTGACTTCTAACAATTCTCTTTATAATGGTGCAAACCCATATTTATTATTAGCAACAATACTTTACACAAATCTTTCAACAATTGTTGAGTGAAAATCATTATTATACCAAGTCTCAATTTCTAACAATACATTTTGAAGAATGCAAAGATCACTATTATTGAGATTCATCTTCCGAAAGCAGTTTTACACCACCATTTTAAAGAGTTGAGAGTTTTATAATTCAGATTAGTTAGCCTAAGTATTTAGAATCTTCTTCTCAACAGGTTAGCTTTCTCTATAACTTTTGCATCTACAGTATTCAAATATTTTTGCATATTGTTTGAAACAACGCTTTTTACATGCTATCAACTTCGTGTCATAATTGTATTTCATACTATGAAAGTCTTT